>CM021103.1:273520585-273709654 GCA_007115665.2 Sequoiadendron giganteum | reverse complement strand
AAAGAGGGAGAGGGAGGGAGGGCGAGTGAGGGAGGGAGGGAAAGAGAGAGAGGAAGAGAGGGAGAGAAAGAGAGAGTGAGAGAGAAAGAGGGAGAGGTAGAGTGGGAGCGAAAGGGATAGTGGGAGAGAAAGAGAGAGAGAGGGAGGGAGAGAGAGGGAGGGAGAGGGAGAGAGGGAGAGAGGGATTGTGGGAGAGTGGGAGGGAGAGGGGATGGGAGAGAGGGGAGGGAGAGAGGAGTGGAGATATGTGGAGACAGAGAGGAAGGAGAGAGGGGAGAGTGGAGAGAGTGGAGAAAGTGTGAGAAGGGAGAGTGGGAGAAAGAGATAGTGGGAGAGAAAGTGGGAGACTGGAGACTGGAGAAGGGGAGAGTGGGAGAAAGAGATAATCGGGAGAGACAGAGATATAGAGGGATGGATATGGATCGAGAGAGATAGAGGTAGAGGGCTAACTCCTCAACCCTAAAACCCTTAAACCCTAAGCTCTAAAAACCCTGGCCTCTACCCCTACCTCAACTCCAATACTCTCTTACCCTAAACCTAATCCCTCAACCGCTATACCCTCTTAATCCCTCAACCCTCAACCTTCAACTCCTTTTAAACCCTAATCCTCAACCCCTATACTCTCTACTCTATAAACCTTCTTAACTCTCAACCCTCAACCCTAAACCCTTAAACCCTAACCTATAAACCCTCTACCCTCTACCGTCAATCCTCTAACCTCTACTCTCAACCCTAATCCCCCAACCCTTAAACCCACTTAGTAAACTCTCTACCCTAATCCCTCAACCCTTTTCACCCTTAAACCCTCAACCCTATACCCTATACCCTATACATTAAACCCTCAACCCTCAATTCTCAACCCTCAACCATCAATCCTTAAACCCTAAACCCTATCCCTTACATTGGACTCTAAACCTAATCCTTCAACCATATACCCTCAAACCTATACCCTAAACCCTTTAACCTCAACCAAGTAAACCCTAAACCCTAAACCCTTAATCCTCAACCCTTAAACCTGAATCCATCAACCCCTATACCCTCTTAATCCCTCAACCCACAACCCTCAAACCTCAACCCTTAAACCCTAATCCCTAAACCCCTATATCCTCTTAATCCCTCAACCCTCAACCCTCAACCCTTAAACCCTAATCCCTCAACCCCTATACCCTCTTAATCCCTCAACCCTCAACCTTCAACCTTTAAATCCTAATCCCTCAACTCCTATACCCTCTTAATTCCTCAACCCTCAACCCTTATCCCTCAAACCTCAACCCTTCAACCCTAATCCCTCAACCCCTATACCCTCTTAATCCATCAACCCTCAACCCTCAACCCTCAAACCATAATCCCTCAACCCCTATACCCTCTACTCTATAACCTCTTAATCCCTCAACCCAAAACCCTAAACCCTTAAACCCTAACCCGCAAACCCTCTACCCTCTACCGCCAATCCTCTAACGTCTACTCTCAACCCTAATCCCCCAACCCTTAAACCCACTTAGTAAACTCTCTACCCTAATCCCTCAACCCTCTTGACCCTTAAACCCTCATCCCTATACCCTATACCCTATACCCTATACCCTATACATTAGACCTTCAACCCTCAATTCTAAACCCTCAACCCTTAATCCCTCAACCCTCAATCCTTAAACCCTAAACCCTCTACCCCTATACCCTCTACCCCTTACATTGGATCTTGAACCTAACCCTTCAACCATATACCCTCAAACCCTTAACCCTAAACCCTTAACCCTCAACCCTTAAACCCGAATCCCTCAACCCCTATACCCTCTTAATCCCTCAACCCTCAACCCTCAACCCTTAAACCATAATCCCTCAACCCCTATACCCTCTGAATCCCTCAAACCTCAACCTTGAACTTTTAAACCCTTCTCCCTTAACCCCTATACCCTCTTAATTCCTCAACCCTCAACCCCATCTCCTCAACCTTTCAACCCTAACTTTCAACTCCCTATACACCCTCTTAATCCCTCAACCTCAACCCTCAACTCCTAAACCCTAATCCTCAACCCTATACCTCTTAATCCCTCAACCCTCAACCCTCAACCCTTAAACCCTAATCTCTCAACCCCTATACCCTCTACTCTATAACCTCTTAATCCCTCAACCCTAAACCCTAAACCCTTAAACCCTAACCCATAAACCCTTTACCCTCTACCGTCAATCCTCTACCCTCTACCCTCAATCCTAATCCCCCAACTCTTAAACCCACTTAGTAAACTCTCTACCTTAATCCATCAACCATCTTAACCCTTAATCCCTCAACCCTCAACCTTCAACCTTTAAACCCTAATCCATCAACCCCTATACCCTCTTAATTCCTCAACCCTCAACCCTTATCCCTCAACCCTCAACCCTTCAACCGTAATCCCTCAACCCCTATACCCTCTTAATCCCTCAACCCTCAATCCTCAACCCTTAAACTATAATCCCTCAACGCCTATACCCTCTACTCTATAACCTCTTAATCCCTCAACCCTCAACCCTAAACCCTTAAACCCTAACCCGTAAACCCTCTACCCTCTACCGTCAATTCTCTAACCTCTACTCTCAACCCTAATCCCCCAATCCTTAAACCCACTTAGTAAAATCTCTACCCTAGTCCCTCAACCCTCTTGACCCTTAAACCCTCAACCTTGTACCCTATACCCTATACATTAAACCCTCAACCCTCAATTCTCAACTCTCAACCCTTAATCCCTCAACCCTCAATCCTTAAACCCTAAACCCTCCACCCCTTACATTGGACCCTGAACCTAATCCTTCAACCATATACCCTTAAACCTATACCCTAAACCCTCTACCCTCAACCGAGTAAACCCTCAACCCTCAACCCTTAAACCCTAATTTCTCAACTCCTATACCCTCTACTCTATAACCTCTTAATCCCTAAACCCTAAATCCTATACCCTTAAACCCTAACGTATAAACCCTCTACCCTCTACCATCAATCCTCTACCCTCTACCTTCAACCCTAATCCCCCAACCCTTAAACCCAATTAGTAAACTCTCTACCCTAATCCATCAACCCTCTTGAACCTTAAACCCTCAACCCTTAAACACTCAACCCTAAACCCTTGACCCTCAACCCTCAATCCTTAAACCCTAAACTCTAAAACCCTCTACCCTCTACCCTCAACCCAATACTCTCTACCCTAAACCCTAATCCATCAACCCTAATCCCTCAACCCTTACATTGTTAAATCCAAGAAATATCTCTACCCTAATCCCTAAACCCTCAACCCTTAATCTCTCAATCCTTATAACCTCTACCCTATATATTGGACCCTCAACCCTAATCCCTCAACCCTATACCCTATACCCTCAACCCTCAACCCTCAACGCTCAACCTTAAAACCTCAATCTTCAACCCTCAACCCTTAAACCCTAAACCCTTAAACTCTCTACCCTCTACCCTCTACCCTATACATTAAACCCTCAACCCTCAATTCTCAACCCTTAACCCTTAATCCCTCAACCCTCAATCCTTAAACCCTAAACCCTCTACCCCTATACCCTCTACCCCTTACATTGGACCCTGAACCTAATATTTCAACCATATACCCTAAACCCTCTACCCTCAACCAAGTAAACCCTCAACCCTAAACCCTTAACCCTAAACCCTTCAACCCTAAACCCTTAAACCTTCTACCCTATACCCTCAACCAAATACCCTCTACCATCGACCCTATTCCCCCAACCCTCAAACCTTAAACCCTAATACCCTATAAACCATCAACCCTATAGGTCCTCCACCCTAATCTCTCAACCCTATACCCTCAACCCCTATCACTTTATCTCTATATATACTTATCACCTCTCCCTTCCTCCCTCCCTCCTACCCTCTCTAATTGTCTCTATCTACCATCTCCCTCTTTCTGCATACCTCTCATTCAATCAATCCCTACAACCCTCTCTCACTCCCTCTATCCATCTCTCTCTATGTCCCTCCTACTCTATCCCACTCTATCCCACTCTCTCCCACTCCCTCTCTCTCCCTCTCTCTCCCTCTCTCTCAGGTCTCTCCCTCTGGCAAGCTACCTAAGTAACTCTCTCTTTGTCTCTCTCCCCTCTCTATCTATCCCTTCCACCCTACCTAGATAAGTCCCTCTCAATCCACCCCCCTCTTTCTCTACCTCTATTAGGTCACTCCCTCCCACACCCTCTCCCTCTCTCAGGTCTCTCACTCCACTCTGTCTCTTTCACACTCCCTCTCACTACCTATCTCTCAAGTATCTCCCTCTCACCCCCCTCACACTCTCAAGTCTCTCCCTCTGGCACCCTACCTACATAACTCTCTTTTTCTCTATGTCTCTCTCTCCCCCCTCTCTCTCTCCATCTCTCTCAATTCTCTCTCTCCCACCCCCCTCTCTCTCTCTCTCCCTCCCTCTATCCCTCCCACCCTGCCTAACTAGGTCCCTCTCACTCCAACCCCTTATCTCCAACTCCCTCTCTCTTAAACTCTCACTTCCATACCCTCTCCATCTCTCCAGACTCTCTCTCTCTCTAAATTCTCCCTCCCTTTAAATACATACGTAAATACATACATACATGTGTAGATACAATCTTACATACATACATACAATATATATGCATTGATACATACAGGCATATGTACATACAGACAAGCATGCATACATGACATACAAGCATACATGTACATACAAACATACAAATATATCAGCATACATTCAATATATTGGAATTTAACATAAAGGAGGACATAACACGAGCGTGTTATAATGCGCTCGCGTTATTTCTTAGTTGACATGTTTCCCGCAAAAGCGAAAACAATTTCAAAACTGAAATATAACGCGAGCACATTATAGCATGCTCGCGTTATATCTTGCTTTGGGAATTCTCGACCCTTAGGCTTGGTATTTTCCTTGGAATACCGACCCAAAGGCTTGGAAGGCATTCCCAACGACCAAAGACATGTTTTTAAAAAATCTACCATATTTCACATAATCGAGTCTGTGCTCACCTTCAGGATTGCACATGGTTCAATATCAAAAAAATCAAACACGTGGGTAATGGTGGGTTCTCTCTTAGCTATCCAATGATGTAATTTTTTTCACTTTCTGAAAATGTTAAGCCTTTCATCCATAATTTATTTTATTTGTATGTCTTTTTTTTGCCAAAAAATAGTGTTTGGTATTTTTTTCGTTATAAATTAACCATTCATCGAATTTTCAAATAAATTACATTTTTATAAACTAGACTCCATTATACAAATTTTAAAAAATAAATAAATAAAATTCAATTAGTTTCCACAATTTGTAGGGGTAGCACGGCCAAAATTCTGTTTTTCAGGAAATGTCCACTTCGAAAATTAGTAAAAAATCAAATATTCATTAAAAAATTATCAGAAAAATTGTGCATCAACTACATACTGTTAGCTAACTTCTGACTATTGTGATTTTAAAAATACTAAAAAAAAGTTCACCGTACGAGGGTCGTACAAGAGTTGCTATGTTATGTTTTTTCTGACAAAAACAACACCAATTTGTGCACATCCCTCTTTTGAACCCCTTAACATCAACCATTTTAAAAATAAATTATTAGTTTAGAAAGTAGACTCGGAGCACTTCGATCCTTGTTTTTGTGCCATCTCAAAATTTTGAGTGTAACTATCCTCAATTTCATGTCCAAGGTCAGTATTTCCTGATTTCAGAAAAAAGTTGTCCACTTAAGTCCTCTTTTTGGGAACCATCTTTGTGCACTTACCTGTTAGTTAATTCATGTTGTATGTTTAGATATTGGTAATAGTTTTGCTAGTAATGCAATCATGAAATGTTAGAGGACATAGCTTAGCTTATATGTTATATGTTTAGATACAATTTACATTCCATGTTATTGTACTTCAAAAAAAAATTAAAAAAAATTGTGCCATCATTGTAGTTTAGATGTGTTGTCCTCTGGGGTTTTGTGGCGAGGTGTTACTAAATGAATAAGCATGTAAAGAGTTTCAAAGAAGACCCTCATTTTATGAGGTGAATTAGGGTTTCTTTAGAAATTAATAAACAAAAATTTAGAATAGAGACCATATATCTTTAATGGTATTTTGGAAGTACCATAAATAAATTATATTTACAGTGGATATAGAGTTTATCTGCATAGAAGCAATAGAACCATTACAGTCATGGTTACCTAAGATTACCTTATGAGATAATCAATGAGCTAAGTTAGAAAATAATATCAGGTCACTACTTACACTACCAAAAGATCTAAAGGAAGAAATATTTGGGAGATATTATGAGTTTATAGGTAGTGTTAGTAACTATGTATCAAAAATTATCCTAATGTTAAGAATTTGAAAATATAATTTTTAGACTATGAAACATAATAGAACTCAATTTTTAGGCTATAGAGTTAGTTTGGCCAAAATTAAAAAATATAGGTTTTCAAGCATCAATTTTAGATATTTTAGAGATATAAAATTTAGAAAAGGGGAGGCCTAGTGACCTCTCAAACAAAAAATTATAGCCTCTATAAGTTGGGCCTCGTGCATTAGAAATTTAAAAATATATGACATAGAAAATAGCTATAAGAGAGAGTTGCACTTTTTGACCAACTTATGATGCATGCTATGACACATTGTAAGGTATATTTGAATGGAGATAATGAAGCCAAAATAAAACATCCAAGTTGGTGAGTGTATTATAACAAGTTTATGACAAGTGGATGGACTATGTGATTTTGAGCTTGTCATAAGACCGAGTTTAAGATATCATGTTGCAACCAAAAGGAGAAAGCCATAATATATTTTCTAAATTGATGAAGGACCTACTATTGGATAATAAGACTTAAATTTTTTAGCTTAAAGGGTCATTTTCAAGGTAGTTGATTAGAAGACACATGATTACATATGGATATCTTACCTAAAGTATACACTCCCCAAGATAAGATAACACACATTGAGCTAAATAAGAAGTGACTTATTAATTTGCAACACAATTCTTTATCTAGATAAAATGTATTTAAGCAGTTTTTAAGGCATGTGCTTCAAGTTATGACTTAGGATGGGGCCATTTATTAGGTTGACAAATGATTTAAGAAAGATTTAATTCAGACCTAGGGATTAAGACATTAGACTTATGAAAAAATATTTTCATGACCCGTGGGAAAAGATTTAACAAATATTTTAAAAGGAGAGGCGACCAACAAAACTAGGACTTAGGGGCCAGTAACCACATGACTTCAATGGCTCAAGTGGTAACTAACATGACTAGAAATCGACAAGTCAATGAGCGAATGGAAAAAATAGCTAAGACATTAAACTATTAGGGTTTAAAGAGGGTTTTATCCCTTCGGTGAACCCTAAATGTAGGATAAGATAAACCCTAGCTTGCAGATGACTACTAGGATGCCCAAAATTTTGAAATGAATGACCAAAACCACAAAGTTCTTCATAAGTCCTACCAGGGTCTCCTTTCATCAAGCCCCTAGGTGGACTAATTTAACATCAATGAACCAAAATCATAAATAGTAAGAAAATATGTCATGTATGCTTGGGATAATGATACAATTATGATGGTCTATGGTATTATTATAATATTCTCATTTCAATGCCCCCATATTAATCCTAGAGGATCTGCATGAGTAAGAGTTTGTTCTTAAATACATCACTCGACTAAGTGATTTGAAATAAGTTGTATTCTAGTAGACTTATAACAACTAACAAGAAAGACAAAAATGTTCTCAAATTAAAAAGATTCAAATTTACAAGTTTAGGATATCAATTTGTAAGAGTAAAAACTGATCAAGTTCAATTTGATACTTTATATTTAAATCAATATGATGAAGAGAATAAATTTGAAGTCAAGATGTAAATCCTCAAAATCAATATTAATAGAAACATAATAAAATAAAATTAGTTACACACTTCCATATAAAAATACACTATTTTCCATACTAATCAATAATAAAAAAAACAAACTAATTATTAAACCCAACATAGTTTTCTATGAATAAACAATTTCCATCATTCAAATGGTTAATAAATGGTTAATAATATCAAGAATATTTAATGCCAAATAGTCCCCACATTTTTTTTTGTTTTTTGTTTGAAGAATATTAGAGGCCACTCTCTATCGCTGATGGATGCACTTTTAAACTAAAATAATAATTAATTTGTCCAAATCGAAGATACCAATTATGGGGTGCATAAACTTTACCTTATTAAAGCCGTTTGGAAAACACTCTTTTTGTGTACATTACGTACAATAAAGTTTAGTCGCCATCTATTTTGTATCCCATCTCATTAAATGCATTCATCTATTTCCTACGGTAACTCCCTTTTGAAGGGTCCACATAATCAAAGAGAAACACACTTCTAACATGCATTTAAAGCATATTCACATCATCCATCACAATATTCACTGCATTATTGTTTTCAAACTTTATAGAATTTCTTCTTGGAATTGCTTTTATGATTAAGAAATTGTCATAAATTGTCATATTCTTATGGTTGTATTTATAAGTAATATATATTGGAAAGGAATTTATTCATCGTTTCGGATTTAATAGTTGTAATGGTATTGTGTCATAAGAAATATTCATTTATTTTTGGTTTTTGTCTATATTTTATTATTCTTTCTTGTGGAATGTGAGAATATTGATGCATATATTGGATACAATTTCTTTTATTAGTTTAGCCAATCATTGTATACACTTTAAAAAATTGTACAACAATCTAATAGTCTATAATTAATTTTCTTATTTAATAATTTTTGAAATGTCATGTGTCTATCTTAAATGATTTTAAAAATATCATTTATCTTTTTGTCTACTGACTTGTGTTGGGAACACTTCGTGTATAAATTAAATTATTATTATTTTATAACTTGTCCAATGCATTAAATTCTTTTGCTCAAATTTCAATTCTATTAATATTTGTTGTTGCTTGAATGACATGAGTACTATTATATACATCCCAATAGTTCTTTTCTACTAAGATGGTGAGGAAAGTTAATATGGAAATGATTTTTTTTTTTTAATATATTGGACAAGCTGAAATTACAATAAAAATGAAATAAAATAAAGGCAACCAATAGACTCTCAAGAGAGAAATAAACCATTACAACTGTCCAACACACCTAGAATATGCAAAATGGATTTTGACAGACTTCAAAAATATTTTGTCTACTTGAATGCCATTATAAACATCACATAGATCTATACATTTAGATATGACACAAATAAAATTTAATATCCATTTTATTTTGAAAAGACACAATCTTTTATAGAAAAATTGTGGATAAAATCTTGAGAAATTTGTTTCCAAACATTTAGTAGCTAAATAATAAAGTGTTTGCCTATCTACATAGATGCATAATTAAAAGAGAATATGGTCATTAATGGTGTTGAATGATCATGCTGATAGCACAATGATTTTTATTAGACAAGGGGATAAGTCAAAATTAAAATGGATGCCTATGTACTACATCATTTGTACTGATTTATTTTCCTTTTACTATTGCCAATTTTATAGCAAAATATTCAAGCTCAAGAAAGAGTAGGGAAGATACAGAGACCTTTTTCATCAAATATTGAAGCATAACTAGGTAAAAATAGCTCAAAATATATATTTACTTTCATATTATGTGTAATTATTTGTGTTGCTATTCATGTGTTCTAGATGTTGTTTTATATTATATTTAGATTTCTTTGTTTATCTTGAACTTAAAAAATTATAAATTAATTTAGATAAAATAGAAGAACAGTGGATTTGTTTATATATATATATAAAATGAATATTGTCATCTATCTTTAAATCTATTTTTATTTTTCTAAGGAATTTTCTATTGTCAAGATAATTTTGTTGAGCTACTAGCAAGAGTAGATTTGGTGATTTTAGAACAATATTTATTTTTTCTATTAGATTTAGAATAATAAGCGCTTCTCTTTGGTACAAGGGAAAGGAGTCTATTTGATCAAAAAATGTATCTTGTACTCTTTATCAAAATTATCAAGTCTAAGATCTCAAATACATCCTATCATCTCCTCTATGTGTTGCTAAAGAACTAAATATATTCTTGTTAGAGACTTCTACTCTGTTCTTAGTGTTGCTAATTCATAAACTCCATAATAGATGTGGGAGTAGCATTTTCTTCTTATGCTCGTAAATCCACATAAGATGGATACTTAGATCCCTTTTTGACATCTTCTCATGCATAAGAAAAGATGATTTGTGTAGAATAATTGATGCTCATTCTCTCCTATAGATATTGTTGGTTGCGTTGCTATCACCTAAAGTATTAATACCAAGGTATATTCTTCTTCTACTTTTAACATGTTCTTCGAGATCCTATCTTAGACTGTGATTGTAATCATAGTAATAGCTAAATACACCAGATCCATATAGATTTAAGCCATATTTAACTAACTAAGCCACAATCGCAATGAAATATTTGAAAGCTTCAAAACCAAATAACCATTAAACTAAGCATGAAATAAACCATGAAAGCATAAAGAAACCTAATCTAGAACTTCAAACCTTATCCCATTGGGGGATAGGTGTCATATTGATATGGAATGATGACCCTTCCCCAATCCCTTGGATAATACGAGCATCTAATCAAACTCCATTGATGAAAGCTTAAGATAAAATGGATGAAACTATGTCAAGGATGGATGAAAAGGATGAAAAATCTTGTTAATAGATGCAAGGATGAATAAAGATAGTATTCAAATGAGCAACATAACTTTGCTTCAAGATGGAAGTGGATCCATTTCTCTCCAAAATGTGAGATATTTATAGGAGAAAATGGTGAATCAAGGGCTAAGATTTATTTGGTCAATTAATGGTCAAGATGGAATCAAGGGTGAAGACATGGATCAAGGATTCTCATCAATGGATGAGAATCAAATATCACAAGGATCAAAGAAACAATCAAAGGGCTCACAATGATTCAAACAAACACACTTTCAAAGTTAGAAAGTTTGTTAGGAAAGAATATTCCATTTTTGGAGCCAAATAGAAGAATATTCCTTTGGAATATTTCCTATGCAAGTGGATGGGTGAGAAAAATTAGTAATTAGTTAATTAAAACAAAGTTTTAATTTTGCAAGTTGAGGAAATATTAGGATGTCCATTAAATAATTAATTTATTTAATGAAAGGGGTTCAAGATGATATTTAATTAAATAATTAAGACTATCTAATGAAATGTAAGGACATAAGGTGTTTAAATTAAATAATTTGTTTTATTCAATTAAAAAGGATGAAAGATGAATGTGAAAGGAGGTGAATTAACCTAATAAAATTAATTAGATTAATACATGAAAATATGCATTTAATTAAATAAATAGACTTATTTAATCAAACAGGTGAAAAGAAGATGAATTTTAGGACGAAACAATGTTAGTGACCAGATTCAAGTGTGCAATATGATTTAGGACAATTTTAAGTGTGTACATTTTCCCCCTCTTTGAACCGAGGTACTTGTTAAATTGGTTCAAAGACTGAAGCTTTTCAGATTAATGTTACTTAGATCAAAAATTTAAAAATTCTCGATTTTTTTGGATGCCCCACTATTTGCCCTATGGAAGGAATCAGCCTGGTACCCTTCCCCCTCGAGAGATTGGGAAAATTTTTTAAATTTCGGGTTGAGATTGTGATAAAGGTTCAAGATCAATTCAGCTCAAGGAAGATGAAAGATACTTCTTAGAAAGCTCAGATTTTTGATGTAGACAGATTGTATGATGTATAAACAGTCATCATCCATGGGTAGCCTCATGTATATTTTGATATCACACATATTCAACACTTGGATAGAAATGTTAGTAAAGATAGAAGAATACGAAGAATAAGATGGATGGAAGTAGAAGAATGAGATGGACATTGATTGACCATTGTTTTGAGATTGATTTAAAAGTCCAACAAGCCTATGATTATTCATGACTTTATTAGATATGGTGATGAGAAAGATGATTTTCTCGTTTCAGGGATTGGGATACTTTAGTCCTTCATTTCTTATGTTTGATATAACGCATAGATACGATGCATCAAGGTATCGATAACCAAGGTGGCTTTGTATCTTGTGCGATGGACATTGACTTTGAAAATAGATAGGATAATCCTTTCTCACACCTTGACATACGGAAACGCTATTGGAATATAGTTTAGAGGTTTAGAACATTTTTTACCAAAGCATACACAATAGTCAACAATCTATTGAAAATGACCTCCCTACACACAACTAAGCAAATATTTTCCCAATTTATTTTACAAGAACATCCCACAAGCACAACAAATGAAAGATAATGATCAATGCCCCATTCCTTTCTCTCTAAATCAATTTGATAGACATCATTGAGAGGTCCTTGGAATGGGTCAACAAGATAAATCATAAGACAAGATCTAAATGAACAAACAATCAATTTTATTTATGTCTCTTTCCAAAAGGTGTGTTTTGTTTAGGATAAGTATCCAAAGTGATTGCCAATGATAGTGCCCATTGTAGGAAGGATGCATTCTAGGACATGTTAGTGGATGGTTCCAAGTTGATAGGTTGTTTGAAAGGCCATTGATATAAGGTTCAATTGACATGTTTGATAATGATCACGAATTTGATTTTTCATGTTTAAGGTTTCTACTTTTGTTGTTTGTTGTACTTGTTTTCTATTTGTTTTACCAAAGGGTGAGGGTGATGATTGATTTAATATGGATGAAGGTTCATTGTGGGTGAAAGCAAAATGGGATGGACGGTTTTGGGATTTTTTGGAATATTTCAATGTTTTGAAAATATTTTTGAGGTTGTTTTTGGTATTTTGTGAATGTTTAGGTTTTTTGGTTTTTTGAGGCTTTTTTAGGGATTTTGAATGTTTTCTAATGTTTTTTTGTTTTTTGAGTTTTCAAATGTTTGTGTTTTTTGAGTTTTCAAATGCTTTTGTGTTTCCTAAGTGCGACTAACGGATTAGTATGGGCTGATTACGCTTGATCCATAGAGGATCAAAGCATAACGAATCCACTAACGTTAATCTAAACAAGATCAATCAAGTGTAAATTAATCCAAGCATCCATTAAAACCAAGCATGCTAAACTATGAGAGATTTAAAAATGCCTGCTCTAATCCATTGAAATATATCCCATTGTGGGAGTGGTGTCGTGTTGATGTGGAACAAAGACCCTTTCCCAATCCCATGGATAAGTGAGGTTGTTCTAGTTAGTTTTATTGAAGAAAACTAGTGGAACGGTTGTGAGATGTGTATGAAAACATGATTTTAATCTAAATGAGAATGATGCAAACTAGTTTAACATGATTTTATGCTAAAATGATGAAGATATGCTAATGCTAAGCTAATCTAAATGGATTCTAAACTAAAAGATTCAAAACCCTAATTAAGAAACAAGCTAAATGATGCATTATGTGATCATGGAAGCTATTAATAGAATCTTAAAGCTAATATGCAAGTAATTTAAACTAAAAAGATGCTTAATATGTGCTAAATAGAAGTGTGATTGTGAGTGATTTTAACAACATAACTTTGATGTTAAAAGATGGATCCATTTGTCTCCAAATAGTGACCTATTATAGGAGAGAAAATGAGAAATGGAGGGTTGAGATAAAAAAGGATAATCAATGGTCAAGGATAGCCTTAATAGTTCTATGATTCAAGTATATATGGGTGTCTTCTTAAGTTGGTCTAGGAGATTATACTTGCTAGGATTTGATGTTGGTAAAGTAGGTTGTCCCCTAGATTGAGATGGGACTCCCTGGATGGTGACTTTTCCACATCGCGTGGTGACTCCACACTACACACTTGGCCCTTTGATGGTGATGAAGGTGATGACACTATCATTAGAAGTGATTACATTGGAATAGGTATGCTGCACATTTGTGTAATCCTTAGCTTTTTTGATATTGTTCACTTTGTTATAATTTGGCATAGGGTTCTTGTATATCTTAAGATCTTGATTACCGGCCAGTATCTCAAAAAATATGGTGTCATTTTCTATAAGGTCCTAGATGATATTTTTGAGCCGCATGTAGTTTGTGATTTTGTGTCCCTTGATTTTGTGAGTCACAAAGTTCGTTCTTATTGTACCAGGATAGTTTCTCTTGTGTTTCTTGGTAGTTTTCAAAGTTTGGAAGTGTTATTAGGTTTGACTCTACCAATTTCTTCATGATGATCTTGATAGGTTCACATAATTGTGTGTACTTGTGTTTGGGATAATTGTTCTTGTTATGGGTTCGCCTCTATTACGTGTCGGTATTGTTGATCTGATTGTTCAAAGGAGATGCCATTTGTTTCATAGTTGGTTGAATGTTAGAAAATTGATTATTGTTTGGTCTAGGAGCACTTCAGACCACTTTAGCATCTACCATGCCATCATTTGTTACGTTATTGTTCTTAGTCCAGACACAAGGCTTGTTGTTAGAACTAGTTGATGGATGATTGGAAGCTTGATTATTTCCCTGTGAGATTAGAGCTCTCTCGATGTTAAGGGCTCTAGGGACAAGCCTGTCATAGGATGTGATGCTACATTTTTAAGTGGAAGGATAGATCTGGATCTAGATTTGTGACGATGATCCCCACTTTCATCGGGAAGGGGCCACTTGATCTTACTAGCTCTTTGTCTCCACCACTGTAAGAAATTGGTGAAATATTCTCCTTTGTTTTGTCTAAGAGTATACAATTCTTCTAGGCTTAAATCCATGTCAAGGTTAAAGGAGAAGTGATCAATGAATTTATCAGTGATTTCTTGGAAATTTTTGATACCCAACTTGGTAGTTGAGAAAACACATCCATTGTAGGACCTATTAAACTTCAAGGGAAGAGACACATTAAGTAGGAATCATTATAAGAAACCTCCATACTTCCTCTCCCTTTGTATTTATTAAATCTGGGGATTTCAAAGCCGGGAGGGAATGGTACCATTGAGATGTTTTGATCAAATGGATATGGACATAAGTTATGTGTATGGAGTTTCTTTGTCTTTCCCATTTGAAGATCCTACATTTATTGTGACAATGCCTTGAGTTGTGATGCTAGATCATCTTGTGGGTTTGGTGGAGGAACATATGTTGTGTATTGTGAGATGGTGGATGGACTATATGTGGGATTCTGATATGATAAAGTGTTGTATTTTGTATATGGTGGTGTGGGATTATGTGAAGGTGATTGAGGTGTTAATGTATATGTTCCTAATGTGTTTGTATTGACAATGTTCTGTTGAGGTTTATAGTAGAAACTTTGTTGTTGTTGTTGTTGTTGGGCATACTACTGAGCTAGTAAAGCTTCTTGTTGTTGTTGTGTCGTGAGGGCTTGTTGTTGGTATTGATGTTGTTGTTGTGCTACTAAGGATGCTTGATGGGATTGTTGTTGTTTTACTAAGGCTACTTGTTGTTCCACTAAGGTTGCTTGCTATTGTTGTTGTTGTTGTGTTGCTTCCTGTGCTGCTAAGGCTACTTGTTGTTGTTGTTGTGTCACTAAGGTTTCTTGTCATTGTTGTTGTGCTGCTTGCTATGCCGCTAAGGCTACTTTTTGTTGTTTTTGTTGTGTTTCTTGATATGTTGCTAAAGATACCTGTTGTTGTTGTTGTTGGTGAACGACTTGCTGATAAGCCCATTGTGCTTGTTGTAAAGCTAAGGCATGCACTTATAATGTAGGATTAGTTGGTTGTTGGGACACTTGTGATGGATTGTGGGTGTTGATGTTTTGAGTGGGTAGCCAATTAGTGTTTAGAGGTTGGGTATTCCCTTAGTCTAACATTCCTTGGAAGATGGTGGATTAAGATGGAGGAACGCAAGTTTGAGGTTGCATTTGATTTTGCATGGTAATAGGGACTTTGGGGAAAGATGGGGATGGTGTCATTAGATTTTGCAATGGTAATGACATGTTAGGACCTTGAGTCCATTGATTGAAAAGGTTACCTTATCTAAGGTCTTGAAGATTTCCTTGTGTTAGAGATGTGGACAAAGTATTACCTTGGTTGATGGGATTCATAACCAAGGGGTTGTTTTGATTCGGGTTGATGATGGATGGAATGGATGTGTTTTGTGAAACCAATGGTGTAGATGAACCAATTGGGGGATTGGATAAAGATGTCCATATTTGTGTTAAGGGTTTATTTTTCATTATGGTGTTGGCATGCCCATGTGAGTTGATTGGAGACACTTTGTCCATACTTCCTTGCAAGATATTGGGAACACTTGTGGTACTTGTTGGGTTGGATGAAGATGGGTACCCTCAATATGCTGATGTTGTCATGGATTCATGAAGTGTAAGTGGTTGGTGTTGATGTTGGGGGTGTTCGAGAATGATAGAAGTTCCAAATGTTGGTGTCCAAGTAGTGGATGGATTGGTGTTGAGGGTACCCATAATTGTATTTCTTTCGAATGGAAGAGTTAGACCAAATTCATTGGAAAGAATAGTTGCAAGACTAGGAGTGGATGTTTTATTTATCCCTAGTGATGGAGTTGTTATGTCTTATGTCAAAGGTTGCACAATAAAAGATGGGGAAACTGGAGAAATATTTTCTAAGGCTTGATGTTCTTTTTTGTACTCCATGATTTCTTCCTAAGTAAGTTCAAATGGGTTGTTTGTAACGTCTTCAATATCATATGGTTCTGATGGAGATGATGGTTGTTGAGATGGGGTAACTTGACTTCTCAGATTGAATTCTAATTGATTGGGATCACTTGAGGTGAATGTGACTTTTTTTTCTCCATAATTATCTTGTGTTGTGATCTTGTATTTACCATAAATTTTGGGTCATGTATGGGAGAATTGTGTTGAGATTTATAATGTTTAAACTCTCTAGTTGAATCAAATATAGGTAAAAGGGACTCTCTAAGTCTTTTGGGAGAAATGATAATAATGGGGGATGTAGAGATGGATGATGTGTAAAGTGATTTTTGCAAATATTTTGGGACAACAATTTTGACTCGAGTTTGATGATTTGATCTTAGGATAAAGGATGTTTATGAACTTGGAAATCTTTAGGGTAGACTCATGACCTTCAAGATAAACTAGTTCAAAGATGATAACTCAATCAAATAAGTGCATGAAAAGGATACAATTTCACATACAAAGTAGCTAAGTTAGGGGTTGGTTTGATAGATGTTTAAGTCAAAAAGTGTTGGTGTATTTCAAAAATTTTGCAAAGTTTGATGAAGTGAGTGATGAAATTTGATGAAGGGATGGATGAAATGTTTGACTCAATGTTGACCTAAAGTGAACCTTTGTTTGATAAGAACAAGGTAGTGAGAAACATGCTAGACCTCTAAAGTTTGCAAATCCTAAAGACCTAATGTTTTCGATAGGTTCATTATCGTGAAAGAGACCAAGCTTTTGACTGAAAAAGAACATGTACAAATCTAGGTTGTTCCTTGAAACACGTTTGTAGAAGTAGTATAACAACTTGGTTCTATTTTGGTGAAGTGTTTGAAGGTGTTTTTTGAGAGCTTTTGGAGTAAGATGCCTAAGTTTGAAATGATGACTTGTAGACCTTCTCTTGGGAATCCTGATTTTGTGTGAGATCATTTGGAGAAGTCTAAGTTAAGATCATAAAAGAAAAGTGATTTATTGCCACACAAGTGGTGGTAATATGGGCCTTCCACCATTAATATTGGTTTGTTCCTCTTCTTTGTCTAAGATATTTTTTGCATTTCTCCAATGAATATGTGTGTCCTTTGTTTCAAAAGTGAAGCTTCTCAAACTGCTAATTATATTAGATTGTTCTCCTTTAATGAGTTCAAAGTTTGTTTGAATAATAGTAGGTGTAAGATCAGGTTGTTCAACGGGAAAAATCAGTCTCCAAATGGTCATGTGGGGTTAAATTTTGTCAAGTTTATCTTGCTTAAGTGAGTTTATTTTACCACAAACACTTGTCTTGATTATGTTTTCAAACTAAATGTCTATGTCAAAAACATCATAAATTTCACATTTAAGTCTATTTTGTGAAAAGGATGAAGTTCAAGCCATAGTTGCTTATGTTGACTTTGGGAAGTATAGATTGAGATTTAAGTCAAGATATTTAGAAATCTCTAAGGATAGAAATCCTTAGGACAAGCATTAACATTAAGGCTATTTCAAAAGTTATCCATACTTTAGACCAAAGGGTTTTAAATTTGGAGGAAGATTGTGAATGTTTATTTGCAACATTTTGTAGCCAGGAAAAGTATTAAACTAACTCACAAGCATTTACCATCCTAGGTTCAAAAGATACTACTTGTTGAATCCCCATTCAAATTTCTCCAAACACTTAGACAATGTGAATAATTAGAGATTTGGTGACACTAGATCCCCTCCACAACACACACTTCTCGAGACCACCAAATCTCAAAATCCTAAAGATCCAAAGATCCTAAGGATTTTTCTGTTTCAACAAGGAATATTACAAATGTGGGGCAACTTCAGAATGACCATTCTTGCACCAACAAGCACTAAGGATTTTTGGTAACTAAACAATTTGGTTCTTAGTAACAAATCGAGAACACCCAGTCGTATACACACCCTCTTTGCCACTTAAGGCTCTTACTACCATTCCCATTCCACTTAAGGAATGGTACTAGGTACGGTATGTTATATAGTCCAGGATAGAAGGTACTTTCTCATGATTTCCCAACCTTTAATATAGCCTGTTGGTAAATGTGCTTGAAAGAACTTTCCTATGAGTTTCCCATTGTGGGGTGTGTCTCATAGTAAGTCCGCTCTTAAGGGTGACATAAAGCATAAAGGTGTACTTAAGTATTTCTCTTCACCCAAGATCACATGAAGCGTAGGGGGATGAGATACGTACTACAAGTGCACATAAAACAATGAAGTACACTTGGAGTGTTTCTCTTCACCCAAGATTACACAAAGCGCAAGTGGATTGGATATGCACTACAAGTGTGTCACAACAAAGAAAACACTCATTCATTTTAACCTCTAAAGCTAGGATGAATTCTTTTTATGCACCAAACAAAATGTTAAGTTTCCTTGTTCAATTTTAAACCCAAAATATAATGATGAAATGAGGGTTCAATTTTAGTCCCATTTGAGCATTCTTTTTAAACCCAAATGAAAATTAGTGTGGTCCAAAAGCATAAAATGAAAATCATATGAAATTGGGTTATAATTTCCCCAAAAGTGTCAAGACGCTTGTTACAATTATAAGATTCAAAGATGAGAATGTTTCTTCACTTTAACTTTTATCGTCCAACCTGCAAAACCTAGTTATCCTAAAAACCAAAACATCATTCAAAGCATATTAGTGATCAAATAAAGTAAAAAAATTAAGACACATGCTAAAAATCAGTCATCATTTTTCTTACCAGAGTAGGGTGGAACGGTTCATGATAGCGTCGCTTTGGTGAACTAGGGCGTCACTCTGGTGAATTTGGGCATCACTCTACAAAAAACTAGTGATGACTATAGCATCGTTGTTTGGGGAGCGTCACCATTTATAAATACTCAATACCTCTAAAAGTATTCAAAGTTTCTATTTGGTTTAATCGGTGTCATGATATTAAATAGGTGTCAATGTTTCTTATCACAATAGTGTCATTGTATGGTGATGCCGAACAAAGGTGTCACCAAAATTGTTTTGTGTGTCACTATATCTTACAAAAGTTAGAAAGAATGAAATTCAATATAGATATTGATTAAATTTGATTGGTTTTGCCCTCCTTCTAGCGCCAAAATGTGATTGAATGATTAGTATGGGTCGATTACGCTTGATCCAGGGAGGATCGAAGAATAACAAAGCCACTAACGTCAATCTCAACATGATCAATAAATTGTGAATTATACCAAGCATCCATTAAAAATAAGCATGCTAAACTATGAAAGCTTTAAAAATGCTTACTCTAATCCATTGAAACCTATCCCGTTGTGGGAGTGGTGTCGTGTTGATGTGGAACAATGAACATTTGCCAATTCTGTGGATAAGTGAGCTTGTTCCAGTCAATTTTATTAAAGAAAACTGATGGAACGATTGTGAGATATGTATGAAAACATGATTTTTATCTAAATGAGCATGATGCAGACTAGTCTAACATGATTTTATGCTAAAATGATGAAGATATACTAATGGTAAGCTCATCTAAATGGATTCTAAACTAAAAGATTCAAAACCCTAATTAATAAACAAGATAAATGATGCATTATGTGATCATGGAAGCCATTAATGGAAGCTTAAAGCTAATATGAAAATAATTTTAACTAAAAAGATGCTAAATATGTGCTAAATATGAGTGTGATTGTGAGTGATTTTAACAACATAACTTTTATGTTAAAATATGGATCCATTTGTCTCCAAATAGTGACCTATTTATAGGAGAGAAAATAAGAAATGGAGGGTTGAGATAAAAAAGGTTAATCAATGGTCAAGGATGGAAGAAGTTGGAGGCATGGATCATGGATTGCCATCAATGGTTGAAAATGAAAGATGAGATTTAATCAAGGGAATACATTTAATCAAAAAAAACACAAAGAGATGTGATGGAGCTCTCTTAGGGTGGTGGCAATGGTGGTGATGCAATTTCAAATTTTGAAAAGGTAGGAATCCTTGGTGGTGTTGTAGGCATTAATGTCGGATAGCTTGCTAATCAGAAGGTGGTTTCAGTTGGGTCCGTTGTTGTAGGTAAGCGGTGTGGTTCCCCTTTAGTAGAAAATGAATTTTCTAGTGGGAAAGGGGCTTTGAAGGTTACTTGTCCTTCGCATTCTCCGACATCCTTCTTTAGAAAGTGGAATCTTAGGGTTGAAAAGTTTGGGCCAAGCCTGTCATCTGATGGTTTTAATGGTAATTCTAAAGGTTTGGTCTTGGGATGGATAAGACTAAGGATGACTTCTTTTCAAACTCATCTATTAAACGGTCGAATCTATTTGGTCCGAAGCCCAAAGGTAAAAGTACCTCTCCTCCTGTGCCTTTTACTACAAATGTAAAGACTGGAGAATACTCTATCTTTGTCCCCAATTGTATTGTTGATAAAAGTGTTTCAAATATGGACATGTATTTGTTGGGGAAATGTTTTAGGTCATGGTCTCATATTGATCTGGTTCACAAGTTCACTTTGAATCACTAGAGACCTAAGGGATAGGTTGATGTAGCTGAAATGGCGAAAGGTTTCTTTACCTTCACGTTCAATTGTGAAGATGATCTTCTGGTGGCATTGTCGGGTGGCCCCTGGTTTATTGGAAAGTCCTCTTTGATGTTAAAAAGGTGGGTTCTAGGCTTTAATCCTAACTCCTACTCTTTCTCGGCTACTCTGGTTTGGGTTAGACTTCCTAGTCTTCCTCTTTAATTCTGGGATGAAGAAGTGTTCAAAGGGATAGTGATCACTTTTGGGTCTTTGTTGTCAATTGATCAAATGACGGAATACAAGAAGCCTCTTGTTTATGCTGGATTCTGTGTGAATGTGGAACAATCTACCAACCTTCCCTCTGTGATAAAGATCAATTCTAAGTTTGGGGTTTGGGAACAAGTAGTGTAATTTGAGTCTAATCCTTTTGCATGCTTCCATTGTAAGAAAGTTGGTCATCGGGCAAAGAAATGCCCTCTCAAGATGTCAAAGCAAGTGAATAAACAATGGACAAAAAAGGAGAAGGTACCTAAAATGCTCTCTTTAGAATTATTGGAGAAAGGGGGTTCTACCCTTGTTGGTGAGGTAGTCTTGGTGTTTAAAAAACCTATGGAGAAAGATTTGGTAGAGGTTGAGAATAGTGGGTTTCTTGAGGGCTAGGTTGATTTGGAAATGCTTAATAGGGAGTAGGTGATTAGAGGTGAGGTTAATATCTCCTCCTTGATTCTTAATACAATGGAATCTCTGGAAGAGATTAGGTCTGAAGCCTTGGTGGAAGACAAGGTGTTGATCGAGGAGGGAATGGGTTCCCCTTTTTTGGGGGCCCATTTGTAATAGGATGTGGGTTCAAAGGTTGAAGGTTTGGAGGTTTTATATGAAGTTAAGGATAATGGGGAATGTGCAAACTCTGATAATCCTCCCTACACTCTGGTGAGAGGATAGAATCAAAAGAAGCACTCCCCTTCCTCGAGAGTTGTGACTAGAAATAGGCATAGGTTAGACTATGGGTCAGAGCTAAGAGATAGAGGTCGTCCTCCTGCAAATGTCACCAAGGATAAGGAGATCTGAATGGATATTGCTAATGGAATGCATAGAACATTGTTGGAGATGTGCTCCAAGGTCACCTCCCATAAGCTCTTATGAAGATCATCTCATGGAATATGAGAGGGTTAAATAACCCTCATAAGCATGATCTTCTCGCTAATTTGGTAAGAGATCATCACCTTGATATTGTTTTAATCAAAGAAACTAAAATGAGGTTGGATAAGTTATCTAAATTGAAGCATAAGCTATTTTTAGAACTGCGATTTGTATTGCTCTAATGTTGTGGGTGCCTCAGGAGGGATTGTAACATTTTGGAATTTAAATTTGATTCAAGGGGTTGAGATTTGCCATGATTGTAATCATGTGGCCACTTCATTTTTGAATTTGCGGTATAATTTCTCTTGGGCCCTGTCGAATATCTATGCCCCTAAAGCAAGAGTGTCAGAAAGAAGTTTTGGGAGAGTCTAGGTTCCTTTAAATTGGTGCATCCTTCTGTCAATTGGTTGGTTATGGGGGATTTTAATACTCCCCTGCATGATGTTGACAAAATGGGAGGTTCGCAGATTGTGGATGATAGTAGATATGATCTTATGAACCTGATTAATGATAATGATCTTCTTGACCTAGATCTCAAAGGAGCTTCTTTCACTTGGTCTAATCGTCATGTGGGGGATGCTCTTATTCAGGTCAAGCTTGACCATGCTCTTATCACCCTTGATCGGATTGCTTCTTATTCCCATTTTCTTTCGGCTCTGACTAGATTGGGCTCGTATAGCTTTCCTTTGTCTTTATCGGTGGACCTGCTGGGTAGGAAGAAAAAATTTCTATTCAGATTTGAGAAGATGTGGTCATGTCATCTTGACTTCAAAAATTTGTTTCAAGATTGGTGGAATATTCAGGTGGATGGTATGACTATGTATAGAGTGGCCAAAAGGCTTGCAAATGTGAAAAATAATGTTAGGAATTGGAATTTGTCTTCTTTTAGTCATATTCTTTTGGAAAAGGAGGCAGTGAATCGGGAGATTCTTGTGGTGCAAAAATCTATCCAAGCTTTTGGGTATGATCAAGCCTTGTTTTTGAAAGAGAATGTCCTTCTTTCCAGGTTGCATAACATTGTTTCTAAGGAGGAAGTTTTCTAGAAGCAACGGTCTCATATTATGTGGTTAAAAAGTGGGGACAGTAACACAAAGTTTTTTCACCTTTCCACTCTCAAACATAGGGCTTCCAATTGTATTAATGTGATCAATTTCAATAATGAAGTATTGGAGAAGGATGTTTATTTGTAGCAGCAGCATCTTCTTACTTCTCCGATCTTCTGTCGGTGGATGGGGAGCTTGATCTAGAGTTCTAGGAGGATCTTCTTAGGGATATACCTCAAGTCATTTTTGATGATATGAATAGGTAGTTGGTTTGTATCCCTTTGGTGGAGGAGGTTCAAAGTGTTATGTTCTATTTTGAAGGTGACAAGGCTCTAGGGCTTGATGGTTTCTCGATGTTCTTATTTAAATATTATTGGGATATCATTGCCAAGGATGTTGTTGCTGCTGCTAAGGAAGTTTTTTGATCTGGCAATCTTTTGAAGGAATTGAATTCCTCCTTTATTGTCCATGTTCCTAAGAAACTGGGTGTTGCTTCCTTTGATGAATTTCGGCCTATTAGCTTGTGTAATTTGATCTACAAGATTTTTTCTAAGGTGTTAGCGGTTAGACTGTAAAAGATTCTTCCTCTTATTATCTCTCCTCAACAAAATGGTTTTATGGCTGGTAGGAAAATTATGGACTCTATCCTCTTTGTTCATGAGAATATTCACTCCTTAACTGTTAATAAGTGTGCTGGATTTATATTGAAGCTTGATCTACTCAAGGCTTATGACAGAGTTCATTGGGGTTTCCTCTCTAAGATTATGAAATCTTTTGGTTTTGGAGACAATATGGTGGCTATTACTCTCTAGTTTATTTCTACCCCTAGGCTCTCTATTCTTGTTAATGGATCTCCTTCTCCTCTCTTTGATTGTTCGAGGGGAGTGATGCAAGGAGATCCTATATCTCATTTTTTGTTTATTATCATGGTGGAATCATTGGGTCGCCACATCCAAAGATTTATTAATTCTGGTTTACTGTCTAGGCTAGCTCCTTCTTCTAGTAATCTTATATGTTCTCATCAACAGTTTTTTGATGGTTCTCTCATGCTTGGGGAATCATATATTAAGGAGGCCAAGGCTGTTAAACTTATTTTGCAGAGATATGAGGCTATGTCAGGGAAAAATGTTAGCTTACCTAAGAGTGTTATCTTCTTCTTTAACACTCTAGACCATAGGTAGATTAAAATTGCTAGGATCTTGCAGTGCCAGATTGGTGAGCTTCTTGCATCTTATCTAGGTCTTACCCTATGCTCAAATGTTCTAGAGTCCTTTTGGAGGGGGTTAATTGATAAGTTCAATTCAAAATTGGTTGGTTGGAAGGGTGTGCTTTTAAACCAAATAGGGAAAGTGCAGTTGATTAAATCTACTTTTTAGAATCTTCCTGTCTATGGTCTCAACTTGATTTATATGCCTAGGAAATTTGTGGATAAGTTGGAGAGAATTTAGAAAAAGTTCCTCTGGTCTAGGGTTGAGGATAATAGAATAATCTATTTGGTTGCTTGGGATGATGTTTGTAAACCAAAAAAGGTGGTGAGCCTTGGAATCCTTAAAATCAAAGAATTCAATATTGCTCTTTTGCCAAACAACTATGGAACCTTATTTTGGCTAAGAGTGAATGGGTTAAAATTTCTCTGAGTAAATATTTTTGTGGGGTTGATCAAATAAGGGATTTTTTGTCTCCTGAATTTTCTCTTCCATCTTGGTTTGCCTTCTAGAATTGTATGGTTAAGACTCGTAGAATTCTGTCTAAAGGCCTCTTTTGGCAGCTGGAAAATGGTAGGAAAATTCTATTCTAGGAAGATAGTTGGTTTGGTAACAAACCTCTTAAAGATGAGCCTTGGGACCACCCTTTGATGGAAACTTGTGTGTAGAGGATTGGCAAAGGAGTGGCTGATTATATTGATGGTGGCTGATGAAAAAGGTTGCATGAGTTGGATCTAGGTTTGGAGAACCTTTTTAAAGCTTTTTCCTTGGTTCATATACCTTCTCTTGTTGTTCCAGATAAGATTGTGTGGAGAACCTCTTCCAATGGTAAATTATCTATATCCTTGGATTTTCATCTTCAAGCTTCCTATGTTGGTCTTGCTCCTTTCTGGATGTCCTTGTGGTCCTCTAAACTGATTCCTAAGGTTAATAATTTCTTTTGGCTTTTTCCCAAAATAAGGTCTTAACTACTGATAATTTGGTCAAGAGAGGTTTTGTGATGCCTAACAGGTTCTTTCTTTGTGAAGAGGATGTCAAGGATTCCTTTCAACTTTTGATTGGCTGCAAATTTGTTACTGAAGTTTGGGCCCATGTTCTTTCTCCATGGAATCTTAGTTGGGTGTTCCTATTTTTGATTGGGGAAGTTTGGTCTCAATGGGTTGGACCTTCTTCCAATCCTGCTCTACTTTTTCTATGATCTCTTTCTCTTCCCCATATTGCTTGGGGTATTTGGCTGTAGTGAAAAAACACGGTTTTCAGAAGTGTGGCTCTTCCTTCTACCTCAATGGCCTTAAAAAATTGTGTTGCTATAAAAGAGAATTTTGTATCTGGGATTTCTTTCCAGAATGGGCCAAGGATCATGCTTACTCTTGATGACATTGCTATAACGCACAATTGGAAACTGCCCTGTGATAGTTCCTTTTCTCTCACTAAAGGGAAAGCCTCTAGAGATGATGTTTTTTGGAAAGATCCTCC
This sequence comes from Sequoiadendron giganteum, assembly GCA_007115665.2. Taxonomy (NCBI): domain Eukaryota; kingdom Viridiplantae; phylum Streptophyta; class Pinopsida; order Cupressales; family Cupressaceae; genus Sequoiadendron; species Sequoiadendron giganteum. Next base: position 273,683,753 of record CM021103.1, on the reverse strand, counting down.
TATTGGATGGGTGAAGGTTAACTTTGATAGAGCTGCTAAAGGAAATCCAAGACCTACTAGTTGTGGGGGAGTGTTAAGAAATTATGATGGTAGGTTCATCTCCATTGTGGCGCTCCCTTTGGGAACCCAGACAAACCACTATGCGAAAGTGGTTGCATCCTATCATGGCTTGAAGATGGATCATTTGAAAGGTTATAAGAAAGTATGGCTTGAGAAGGACTGTCTCAACATTATTAATAATTTGAAAAAATGTTCCCCTTTATCATGGAGTGTTGAACCCTTGATATTGGATGCTATTGAAATTTTCAATTCCTTTGATGAGTACTATATCTGTCATGTTTTTAGAGAAGGTAATGGATTAGTAGATATATTTGCTAACCTTTGTATTAGGGGAACTAGGGAGTGGGATGTGAGTGAACCCCTCCCCATGGAGGCTATTCTGTGTGGAAATCATGATTATCAAAACTGCCACCTTGGTTGATGATTTGGTCAGGCTTGGGGCTTGTATGACTATTTTCATGTGGCTTGTTATTATGTGGAGTGATGGTGAGCTTGATCCTTATCGAGCTATTGGTACCTTGGTTGCTTTACGTATAGGCTGAAGTTCTAGGTTCACTATTTTCCCCTGCCATAATTTCGTTGCCACATAGATTGTGGGCATTTTTGGCTCTTATTCAAGAAGTTTCTCCTCACAACTTGCATTCTCAAACTTCTCAGCTCTACAAATTCTGGAGCCATGGGAGGAGATAGGAATTGTCCAGAGCATTTCTCCTACGATTCAGTGAAGAGTAAGGAGGAAGTGTGGAACATTTTAGAGAAGGGCGGGCTCACTTCGTATCTAGAAAGGTTGCAAGGTAAAAACCCGCAGGCGATGAATTTGTTTGCTAAAGTCTGGAACAATCGGGTATTGAAACTTGGAGGAACTAAATTTGATGTGACCAAAGATTTTATTGCTAATATCACTGGCCTTCCTACAAATGGAAAGAAGGTGTACAGAGACAAAAAGGAGTCGAAGGTTGCTATGCAAATCCTTTTTAAAGGGATTGAGGAACAAGACTTGAAGATGGCTAAGAGTGATGAGTACCAATGCAACTCACTTAAAGTGCTCTGGGGGGATGTTGCGGAGGAAATTATTAAATAGATTACCCTTGAGGGTCACTTTTTTATGGTAAATTCCTATCACTTTTTGATCCTTAATCATTTCCACCATAAAAAGAGAATTTATTTCCCTTTTTATCTTTTGGCATCACTAGAATTTATTTTGAAGGGCCACAAAGATAACCCCAAGAACCCGGTGCTACATGTGGGCCTTATTATGTTAATTTATGAGTATGCTAAAACTTTTGTGGTGTCTAAACCAATTGCTACTCCTAAGGGTAAGCATTTGAAAGCGACAGTGGAGTATGAGACTACTTCTAAAGAGGAGCCAATTAGCAAGAAAGGGAAAAATAGGAAAATTGTCCTAGAGGAGGAGTTTGACTCTAAGGAGGATGTTGATTATGTCCCAGACTCTCAGGCCTCTATGGAGGTGGTCTCGCAGCCATTGGATGTGGGTAAGTTTGGGAAAGGGGTTTCAGGTCCTAAGAAGAAGGGATATGAGACATGTAGTGAGGAAAAAGTTGTTGAAAAGGTGAATCAAAGCTTGAAGGAAAAGATTGATTTTATTGGTGATATTTCCTCGCGTTCCCCTGGTTTGGCCACCCAGCCAAAGAAGGATCCGATGGTGGCTAGTAACAAGATAATTGCTATAAGGTCTATTGGCTAGCTGCTGGAGATGTAAGTTGCTTCTCTCTTGAAGGTGGATGGTGGGTAGGATGTTGTGGACTCCCTGGGTGTGGACCTCAAAATGTAGAAGAAAAGGAGGTCTATTATTGAGGAAATCATAGACTCTATTCATAAAATCAAAATACCAGTTGCTGGTGGTAAGGGTAAGGAGGTCTACGTCAGCCAGGACAAGGTAAGCTCCTCTCAGGAGGATGATGTTGAGGGTAAGGGTGATTTTGATTTTGACCGTGAGGATATTCTTGATGTTTTAGGGTTGGCCAGGGAGGGCTCCCTTTCTTTGTTTAAATTGTTTAAATGGGTGTTTCATGAACTTAATTTAACCAATATTAGAGTTTGGGGAGTGATGAGTAAAGTTGGTGAGTCTTCAAAGCAAAATCAGATTGATGAATTGTTTGACTCTTTGAAAATTATGGCTGATGAAATAGTGAAGATGAAGCAGAAGTTTGAGGAAAGAATCCTCACCCTTGAGGACCTAATGGAGAAATTATGTGCTAAATTGGAGAAGGGAGGGAGGGAGATAAATCTACTAGGAAGCTTGAATCTGTTGGTATTTCAACTCCTTTTGAAATGGCCAAGAAATGCAAGGAGATTGCTCCAAGAGAGGATACTGGTGCTGGTGGTAGGCTTCTGGAAGAAGAGGTTTCTGTGGAGAAGGCTGTTGGGGTGCATAATATTTTGATCACTGCGGTGAATATGGGTGGGCCCGAGGCTAGAACAAGGAACAAGACTAAAGTGCAGGCTGGGGCTCCTATTAAAGATTCGTCTGAAGTCATGGACGACTATCATAAGTCTATGGCATGTGACATGGAGGCTATTGATATCTTGAAGAAAATGCAGTGTTTTTTCTTTTGTCCCTCCTTTTTGGCTGTGGTCACGCTAATGGTGTGTTTCATTTTGGCTGTTATGTGCTTTTTGTAGTTATCTTTTTCTCCAGATGATATTTTTTGTAAAGGGTTCTAGGCCCCTTCAAAACTTGTTTTACCTCTAATCAAAAACTTGCACAAGAGGTCACAAGTTAACTTGCACATGAAGTTAAGTAAGTTTGTTAAAAAAGGAATATTCCTTAGAATATCCTCATGGGTGAGGAAAGAGGATAATTTAGTTAATTGAAAGCAAATTAAATTATTCAAAAAAGGGAAGGATTATTCCCTGTTTGGAGGAAAGTGCAAAGGAGGAATATTCCCTTGCAAGTGGGGTGTTAGATTAATTAATAATTAAACAATGTTAATTATGTAATTATTGGATTAGGAGAATTAAATGGTATTCATTAAATAAAATGATTTAATGAATGGGGGAAGATGGAATGATATTTAATTAAATAGCTTAAGGCTATTTAATTAAATAAGAAGATTTAGGGATACAAATTAATAGTTTGAATTATTTAATTTAATGAGATGAAATGTTAGCATGAAAGGGGGTGAATTAACCCAATTAAATGAATTAAGTTAATAGATGCAAATGACATATTAATTAAATAGCTAGGCTAATTTAATCAATTAAGAAAAAAGAGGATGGGTTTGAGGAGGAAACAGTGTTAGGATACCTGATTTGAGTGCATGATATCATTTAGGAAAAGTTTCAGTGTCTACACTAAGTTTTCAAATGTTTTTGTGTTTTCTGCATTTTGACCAAGACTTAAAAGGAACTAACCTAGGGCCTTGGGGGCTTATCAAATATTAGCCTTGCCTAAGTTATAAATGTAGAGACCATGTAGTTCAACTGACTTTGACTAGTTATTGATGAGATATGAACACTTGATGGATTGCCAGTTTATTATGGTGGACTCCTAATCAAAATTTTCTTGGGGGAACATCAGTGATGGCCTTGCCTATGCTCAAGCTTAGAGAAAACATATTTTGACAAGGTAATGTTTTTTATTTTTTGATATTTTGAACTATTTATGGATTTTGATGTGTTTTGAATGTTTTGGATTTTTTGCATGATGTTGACGAGTGTGGATATGTGATGGTTTTAGTAGTCTATTTTAGGATTTTGTTGAAAAGTAAGCTAGGATTGATTGATCTGATTGATAGATTACTGATAGTGATAAGTTTATTGAGGATGCTCAACAATGCAAGGATAGTGTTGAGCAAAAAAATGTTTGGGAAACAATATATCCCAAGATGGTAATGGATTGATTGGATAAGATAGATCAAGAATTTTAAGCTAGGCTTGGAACAAAATCCATTGGAATGTTTTGATGTGAAGTTGAAGTGCAAGGTAGATGCAACTGGTATTGATTTTTTGGATTGATGTTTGATAAAAGATAAAGCTTGATAAGGAACATCTTCTCATTAAAATGTGTCATGGCCTAGTGATTCAGATTTTTGCTTACAAATGATTTGACCAATTTGATTTTGTGTTTTGAAAATGTTTAGATCACCTCATAAGTTATAGGATATAGCTCAAGATTTAATCCTGAAGTAAGATGTTAGTATCTATCCCTAGTGTCTAGAAATGTATGGAATGATATGGGTGGATGCATGGATAAATGAATGGATTTATGGATGGGTATGAGAAGAATTCCAAGGAGTATCTTGTGATAGGATAAAATGTTTGGATAGAGTATGCCTCTTTGGACAATGTCTCACAGCTCAGATAATGCTGGTTAGGATAGGATCAATGATAGTGACCCATTTCAATATGTTTACCATAAGAAAGTGTGAAGTAAATACCAAACCTTTTCCAAGATCAAGATAATGTAGATTGGGTGAAAATGGATTGGATAATGAATCATGGATTTATTATGGATAAGATGGATGGAATGCAAGATTTATTATGGATGTGATGAGATGCTTCCACTTGAAATGGTGCACATAGATGCTCAATTCTACTCATGATGCTTGTTTTCTATGTTTTCATCATGGTACTTGTCTAAAGTGCCACCAAAGTGGTTTTCACTAGAGGACAATTTTTCTCTTGACCATTTTCTTTATTTTTTGATTTTTTTGATTTTCTAAAAGTTTATGCTCATATTGAACCACCTGGTGGTGTTGATGTAGATGTTGTTGGTGCAGATATAGATGCTGTTTCTATCATGACTAAAATAAAGGAAATTATAGGGTTCACCATAATGAAACAAAATGATGAACAAAAATTCCACTCCATTTCATTCAATATGTGTGCTATAATGTGCAAATGAGTTACATAAATCAAATCTAACCCAAATACCAATCAAAAGGAAAGTTTCAAGAGGGTCAAATGTTATGTACCTATTGCAAAAAGTGTTTTTTCGGACCTCACTAAGGACTCATTCACCCTATGGCTAATGGGTCTTGGCTAGGGCTCCAAAAAATCTATTTGTGGGTTCTGTTCCTCTTATTCTGTACTCCCAGATTTTGGTTGGGCACTGTCAGAAAGTCAGAAATAAATCTTGTAGGTCAATTTTTGTGATTTTACAACTTTCCTAGCAACTTTGACAACTTTAACAACTTTTGCAATTTTTCTCTCCAATAGATCTTCAACGTAAAATCTACAATCACACATCAAAGGAGATAAAATGTTGTTTGTTAGGGAATAGGGGTTTGTCTTGGTCAAACCCCATTTTGGTAATTAAACCTTGAAATGAAACAATGCATAAAGGAATGATGAATGAACAAATATAATTTTGTAACTCACCACACCATATTTGGACCTTGGATAAATCTGCAAACTAGCATATATTGGCTTCAATGAATGTAGATCTTGATCATGAACTTTAATATAAAAAAATACCTTTAAAATGCTTGATTTATCTTGAATGCTACATCAACACATTAACTCAACAACATGCATGATGCATTATGCCTTTGACATGATGGAATGAATCTTGATTTTTACAATATTCTTAAATAATCTACCCTTGAATGCCTTAGAAATGCTCTTGAATTCTCTTGATCTCATAAAATTTCTATTAGGACTTGCTCATAAAAATTTGCAAGGTGAAATTAAGTGAAATAACCTTGTATTTATACATATCTTAACATTAATTCTTGAAATTAAAATATCACAAGACGACATCAAATCTTGGATTTGAAATAATTAAAATACTGCCAAAAACATATTTCAAGGAGGGGTCCTAGGTCTAAGTGAGGACCCATTCGCCATGTGGCAAATGGGTCCTAGGTCTGTCACTTAGGACACATTTCAGTCAATGTGAAATGTTATGTGAAAATAGGGTCCTAGGACCTAGTGAGGACCCATTCGCCATGTGGTGAATGGGTCCCAGATTACTAACCTAGGACACACACCTTCAAAAATTGAGTGTTGTGTAATGGCTTTATGAATGTCGAGTTTTATCCCTCAAAATTTGCATTTAATTAGGCTTGGATTGGAATTAAAGGTGCCAATTAAGGAAAATTAAGCTCAATAAATTAATAAATCCCTAGATTAGTGTGAAAGTGTAAAGGTACACTTTACAACACCCTAAATAAGGCACAATCTAGTCCATTTAGTTAAAAAGGGCCCTAAACTTAATGTGAATGTGTAAAACACATTACGACACTAAATCAAGGCAACATTAAGCTCATTTTAATATTAATTATTCCCAAACTAAGGAAAAAGGGATAATTTTTCTATTACTAAATTTCCCCCCAGCTTAGTGAGAGTATGACCCCATGTCATAATCACAATTAGACATTCAAGACACTTATGTATGTAGCAATGAAAAAGATACACAATCATACAACATGAAAGACAAATAATATCAAACCTAGATTGTCCAATGTGATGTGGAACACATCTAAGCCATTGGTTTACACTCACTCTAAGGTAGCAAAACTCTAGGTTGTCCGCTAGGCGAGTCTTCCAATAAAGTGTCTTAGTGAGAAAGTCATGCCTATGTGTCAACTCTCATTGTACTTACCATATTGAAGCTATCCTTCTGACAATTCCAATAGGGTGCCACAAGGCAATGTTCCAAGCTCCATAGGGCTTAGCAAGCTACATTATGCTAAGCACCTATGGAAAAGGCAAGACCTAATGGGAAAGAAAGGTAGGTGGCCTTGAATTAGAGTTTTGATCTTCGCAAGGTCAGAAAGCTATATTATGCAAACACTTATGAACATTATATGTAGGTTTTTGTTCAAGGGGATTTTTCTTCCATTGTGTAAGGTCTTCTTCTTAGGGAACATCGTGCCTAATGTATCCAAGAGAGGACAAGTCAAGAGTAAAAGATTCACACCTTAGGGAATGTAGAGTGTCACATCACCACTAAGAGGAATGTTGTACACTAAGAAATATTGCACTCATGGAGGACATCAAACCCAATAGCACCACCAAGAAAAGGATGCATCACAAGAAAAAATAAAATGACATCATGAAACATGCAAAATGTTGAAAGATATCATCAATGTATGCCCCCAGTTTAAAGCAATTGCACCATTGTTGTGAGAAAGTGCTTTAAAGTAGCCAATTTTTTACTCCTAAGACATGAGATCTTCCTTAGAAAACCCTATGCCAAGTCATATGTTTTAAAAATAAAGCCATGTCATGAAAAATGACTGAGGGGTTGTCCCTAAAAATACATAAGGGATCTATGGATTTGAGATCAACATATCTTTTCTATAATGTTGTTATAGAGCTCAAAAATTCCATGATTCCCCAAATACTCATAGAACTAGAAGAATGACACATAGAGAGCAAAAACAAAGAAAAAGAATTTCGGGTCAACATTGAAGAGACCTAAATGTCTTGATGCCTTGCGTCATCCCCAAAAGGAAAACACAAGACAACAAAAAAGGACAAAAATGTTTACCACATATAGAAGAATGTAGATACATATAGAGGAATTCACAAAAAGAGAGATACATCAAACATACATTATGGGGGATCACATTATGCACATGCAATCACATAAAGAAACATGAAAAAGAAAATAATGCAAAATAATAGTAAGCCAAATGTGAGTCAACCTATTAGCAGGTTGTCTGCAACCCAATCTTGATCGGTATGTGGACAACTACTCAAAATGAAAATCCTCAAATGCCAAAACTCAGACAAGGCTAACTAATCTCTTGCCCCCACTAAGTGCAGGACAAGGATGAACCGAGATAGGTGATGATAATGAGCTCCTTGTGATAAAGATAATGATTTGCAATGAATATAAAACTTGTAATAGTGAGAATGTTATGACCCTACAATTATTACATGGCAAGGAGAAAAGGCCATGCTTTAAGGGATTACTTTTTTGATACCAACCTTCTCAAATGTTCTTTTTAAAGCACGAAACTCATCATTACTATGTACAAGAACTCTATGATATCGTCAATGAGATATGTTTGTGTTCTTAGGATTTGGATTTGGATTTTCTCTAATGGGTGGTAATGTTATGAGTCCTTGATTTAGAAGCATGTGTAAGATTCTTTCATTTTCAGTCATAAGACATGGAAATTTGAGTTTCTTGAGCTTATAAGGATTTTGTGTTTTGCTTGATTCATCGTCTTGTTGAGGAGGAGGACCTAAGATGATCCTATCATCCTTTTGAGATATTGGTTATTCTTTAGGAAGGAGGACACTTATGTTAGGAGGGGGATCTTGATATCCTAATCCTTTGGTTTGTTTAATGGAATTTTCTCTAAAAGTTTAAGAATTTTATGCTCATTAGTTATGCCACATCCTTCTTTCGTTAATATCTTAAAGCCTTGGCCATAAGTCTCCTCAAGGTTGATGGGAGTATTGGCCATTTTGTTAACATAAGATGGATGGGTATGCATTTGGTTAGAGGAGCTAGGTTCACTCATTGTTGGTAGTTTAGGCTTAGTTTATGACTCAATTTCAAGATGTAAAAGACCAAACATCTCAAGTTGTGCTGGTTGTTTCATGGAGGGGTACAAAAGGATGCATTATTCTCAAGATTGTTAAGGAAATCATTTATGACCTCATGCATGCTAGCATCATCTTCTCCAATGATGTCAAATTCACGAGGACACTCATTAGGATTTGGGTGAGCATGAGTACTTGTTCAATTGCATTAGTTTCATTTCCAAAAACACAAATTGAAACATCAACCAAGGATAACAAAGACTTACACACATTGCTAAAATGCTTGTCCATTTTTTCAGATTTTTAGACTTAAAACAAGGTAATTTTCCAATTACACTGTGTAAAAATCTGAAAATGAAATCTTGTAAATACAATTTTGAAATCACACAATGCACTAAATGTACCAAATCAAGCTAGATATAATGTAATTGATGAAACAAAAACTTTAAAAACTGTAACATAAATCTGAAAGTAGCAAATAGAACATAAATGAAGATTTTAATGTCCAAAAATACAGATTATGGCCCGATCAAGGATTCTTTTGCCCTATGGCGAATGTGTCCTAGATTAGGTTTTTGAAACTGATTTTTATGTTTTTCCAATGTTTTTTTAGATTTAGGTGGTTACAACAAGTTCCAGTTTGTTTTCTGTAGAATGCAATGTGAAATGCAAGTGAAAAATGTGACATATGATGACCTAAATACCTATTTTTATATACAATTTTTTTTTCAATTTTCAAGTGTAAGTTTATATGATGTAAATGATATGCAAGATGACTGATTTTTTTGTTTGTATTTTTTAGATTTAAAGAATGCAAAATATGCAATCCTAAAATTTTTAATGAGATGAAAAGTTTAATGTAAATTACACACCCTAAATGAGACCTAATTCAATGCAAATGAATGCAAGATCTAAATCTAGGATGAAAAGGACTTAAAAAAAAAAAACTACAATGTTCAAAACGTCGAGTTCACCAAAATGAAATAAAGGAAAATATAGGGTTCACCATAATGAAAAAAAATGATGAACCAAATTTCCACTCTATTTCATTCAATATATGTGCTATAATGTGTAAATGAGTTACAAAATTCAAATCCAACCCAAATACCAGTCAAAAGGAAAGTTTTAAGAGGGTCAACTCTTGTGTACCTATTGCAAAAAGTTCTTTTTTGGACCTCATTAAGGGCTCATTCACCCTATGGTGAATGGGTCCTAGCTAGGGCTCCAAAAAATCTATTTCTAGGTTATGTTCCTCTCAGTTTGCACTCCCAAATTCTAGTTGAGCATTGTCGAAACGCTGGAAATAAATCCTGTAGCTCAATTTCAGTGATTTAACTTTCTTAGCAACTTTGACAACTTTGACAACTTTTTCAAAATTTCTCTCCAATAGATCTTCAACCTAAAATCCACAATCACACATCAAAGGAGAGAAAATTTAGTTTTTTAGGGAATAGGGGTTTGCCTTGGTGAAACCCCGTTTTGGTAATTAAACCTTGAAATGAAACAATCCATAAAGGAATGATGAATGAACAAATGCAATTTTATAACTCACCACACATTAGTTGGACCTTGGATAAATATACAAACTAGCATGGAGTGGCTTCAATGAATGTAGATCTTGATCATGAACTTTGATATAAAACAATACCTTTGAAATGCTTGATTGATCTTGAATGCTACATCAACAGATTAGGTCAAAAACATGCATGATGCATTATGGATTTGACATGATGGAATGAATATTGATTGTTGCAATATTATTTAATAATCTACCCTTGAATGCCTTAGAAATTCTCTTGAATACTCTTGATCTCATAAAATTTCTATTATGAATTTCTCATAAAAAAATGCTAGGTGAAACTAAGTGAAATAGCCTTGTATTTATACATATGTTAACATTAATTCCCAAAATTCAAATATCACAAGATGAAATCAAATCTTGGATTTGAAATCATAAAAATATCAGCAAAAACATATTTCAAGGAGGGGTCCTAGGTCTAAGTGAGGACCCATTCACCATGTGGCGAATGGGTCCTAGGTCAGTCATCGAGGACACACTTCGTACAATGTGAAATGTTATGTGAAAATAGGGTCCTAGGACCTAGTGAGGACCCATTCGCCATGTGGAAAATAGGTCCTAGGTCACTAACCTAGAACAAACACCTTTAAAAATTAAGTGTTGTGTAATGGCATCTATGAATGTTAGGTTTTATACCTCGTAATTTTCATTTAATTAGGATTGGATTTGAATTAAAGGGGCCAATTAAGGAAATTTAAGCTCAAATAATTAATAAATCCCTAGATTAGTGTGAAAGTATAAATGTACACTTTACATCACCCTAAATAAGGCACACATAAGTCCATTTAGTTAAAAATGGCCCTAAACTTATTGTGAATGAAACACATTACAACACTAAATCAAGGCAACATTAAGCTCATTTTAATATTAATTATTCCCAAACTAAGGAAAAAGGGATACTTTTTCTATTACTACAATGATTTTCCAATGATATCCTTCTTGGAGGATTTGTTTTTCTAAGATACGGGTGCTTGAATTCAACCCCTGGAATTTTTCATCTTCTTTATCGATACTAGATTTAAGCTTACTTGGATGCACACATCGCAACAGGGTGCCCTTAGATTTTTTATGATAAATAGTTGTTGCCAATACATGGTCAATATGAGAGTTGGAGACCATGGATGTTGAAGTGGATTTTGGAATGCATTGAGAGATATGAGATGTAGATGGATTGGTTGATAGCTTGGAATCTTTGTTTCTCCAAACTTGGGATGATGAGCAATGATGGGTAGATATGGAGATTTGATTGGGACCAATATCTTGATATACCTTGTAGGTTACTCTTGAAGCTTTATTTTGTATCGATTGGCAGTTTTGATGGATGAACTTCCCTTTTTGACTTTTCCCCATAGTTTCTTTGACTAATGGAGTTTGATAGGGATGATCTTCATTATTTTTCTTTGGTATCAGATCATTTGAATTTTTCTTGTCCATTTTTCTTTTTCAATTCTCTTGCTTCAATAATTTTCTCTTTTCTTTGATATAGACCTCTTTCTCATGGTTGGTCCTAATGAGTGGGTGGAAATATGCGTGTACGACAATTCATGATATGAATGGTTGGAGTGTTGGTAGCCATTTCATCATAAGGACTCTTCATGCTCTCCATGTTGGTGTTTGCGCTAGATAAAGTTTCCCCCAATATTATGGGAGTATTATTGACATGCTTTGATTCTATTGTTGGTAAACCCTTTCTTTGTTGTTCAAGATTTTTTAGCTTTTTTGATTTTCGATAATGCTTTATATCCTCATACTCACTTTCTTCAATCTATATGGAGGATGTGTCTGATTTTGATGCTTTTTCAAAAGGTTTTGATGCTTTACAATCAATATATAAGTCTTCCTTATGTTCCATTTTTTCTTTCTCTTCAAAGGCTGTTTCTGGTTCACCATCCATGTAAAGGTATTCTTTATGATCAATTTTTGATATGTCTATGGATTTTTCTATGCCTTGATCATGTGTAGAGGTATTAAGAGTAGGAGACTCTTGTTCCTTGATAATGATATCAAGAGTATGAGACTTTTGTTTTGGATGAATATCATCTACATATCCATTAGGAGTAAGCATCTCATGGGTAGATGGAGGAGTATGTGATATATGGATATTATCATTATTTGTGACATCTTGTATGGATTGGATAAGACCCATTAGATCATGGTAGTATCTTGGAGATATGGATCCTTGATCTTGACTCTATGTGGTATTATCTTCAATATACTTTGGTTCATGTTCTTGACATAGATCAATTTCAAAGGATGGATTGTTTGCAAAGGGTTCTTGAATTCCTTCATTTTGTATGGGTATTGGCTCAATATTTTCTTGATCTTCAAGTGAATTTGGATCAAGTGTTGAATTAAGGATTTCTTCAATATTGACAACCATGAGGTCAAATTATGTCAATATGTCTTGGAAGGACCATTTCTAGACTTTGGTGAAAGATGTTGATCATGCTTTAGAATCAATTCTTGAGGCATGTCATCTAACTCATTGGGTGATGTAGAGACATTGTCAACATGATAATTGGCGAATAAATCCTAAATTTTATCCTCAATAATTGTGGTAGAAACATTGTCAATGTATTTAACCATGAGATCAAACGATGTTAATATTTATTGAAATGGATTATTGTTAGATATTGGTGAGGGATTTTGATCATGATTATGAAGAAAATCTTGAGGCATGTTGGTTTTCTCATTGGATGAGGTAGAGAAATTATTAATATGATCATCTAAGATTGAATATTGATCATTATCATCAACAATTATTGTTCCTTGATCAATGAGGTCTTGGATGAGGTTCTTGAGTTTGATACAATCTGATGTGTCCTGAACTTTTGTGCTATGGTATTCACAATAAGCATTATCATCATACCATGAGAACTTGATGCTAGGTTCACCCCCATTTAATTAACTTGGAAGATTGATAAGTTTAGCATGGACTAAAGTGTTTAATGCTGATTTGATTGGCTCTCCTAAAGGAGTGTATTCATGTTTGGTAGTGTTGTTGTATTTCAAGCTTTGTTTTTATTGAGGTTCTTATTGATGTTGTGTTTGATATTCAACATTTTGATGTACATCAATGTCTTGATGATCACAAAGATGTTGTTGATGTAAATACATGTTTTGATAATGTTCAAGGTGTTGATGATATAAATCAATGTATTGATTTTGTGATGAAATGATGTTTTGACTTTGATATTTATATTGTTGATGATTTTGTTGGATGGTGTGTTGTTGAGGTATGAATGGATCCATCCCAAATTTCCCCATATATGGATTAAACATGTCCAATTTTGATAAGTTTATGTTTGAGATGTATTGTTCTTGTGAACCAATTTTGTTTTGATGAAGAGTCACGCTTTGATCATTTGGTTGATAGATTGGTAAGTTTTGACATTGATTTAAATCTATCATGTGATAATATGGTCCAAATTTTTGATCTGGCATACCCAAATTTGTTGTGTCATTGTAGTTTGTAGAATATGATGACCCTATGTATGGATTTTAGGGTGGAATTGTGAAACCTCTAGGATTAAGTTCATTCATTCCAAGGTTTTGTTGGTTTGTGTCACTCATGGTAGATAAATTTTGGTTTTGCTCCATGTCTTTCCTGTGTTTTGATCTTTTTTACAAAAGTGAACCTCTAAGGTGTTTAGCATCAATTATGTGAGTGGAGGATGAAAGGGGTGAGTGATGTGGGTGATGAAATTCTAAAATTTGGATGAAAATTTTATAATTAAAGGTTTGATGTTTTGATGTCTTGGATAAAAGGAGTTGATGAACTTGTAAATCTAAAGGTAGACTTGTGACCTTTAAGATAAACTAGTCCAAAAAGTGTGATGACTAACTCAAATAAGTGTATGGAATATGATTCATTTCACACACAAGATATCTAAGTTAGGGGATTGGTTTGATAATAGCCTAAGTCTAGAGTGTTGATGTGTCCAAAAGTTTCTAAAGTTTTTTGTGAAGTGGAATGTAAAATGTGTGAAGATGGATGAGATTTTTTGACCCAAAATGTGTTAACCTAAAAGGGACCTTCTTTTTACAAGACCAAGATGGTGAGAAACATGCTATACCTCTAAAGGGATAAAAACTTAGGAACTCAATATGTTGATAATAGAACTTTGGTACTCAATGTTGGCAATAGTTTTCTTGTTTTCACTTTGTTGGTTGGGAGTCAATGTGTTTCCTAAACAAGCCTAATGTGTGGTGGTTCATTTGTTTTTAATATTTGATTTAGTGAGATTGCTTCATTACCACATCAAGATGTCTTAAGTTCAAACTAAAATTTCTATGTCTAAAAAAATTTCATTCCACAAAGTCCATTATGTGAAAATCAAGAGACTAAGGCCATAGTTTCCTATGTTTACTTTGGAAAGTGCAAATTAAGATATAAGTACAAATATTTAGAAGCCTATAAAGATAAAATCCTTAGGGACAAGAAACAATATAGGAATTTTCAAAGGTATTCACACTAAGTCCAAATGGTTTGAAATTTGATGAAAATGTTGATGTGTCTTTAAGTTGTTTTGAAACCAATCAATGTGTCAAATGACTCAACAAGCAATAACAATCCTAGCTCAAGTGGGTAAGTTATTCTTGGTGGGCATACCTCATGCCCCAAAGGGATGATTTTACATGTAGCTTATGGAGGAGTTAAATAGAGGTATGTTAAGAATGAACTCTTAAGCTCTATGTATCAACCAGAAATTGAACTTGGTAAGTAACTTTAAGTAGCTTCTTGGAAGTAAATTCCAATGCACCACTTTAAAGAATGCTTCAGAAAACTTGGTTGGTTACTAAAAAAATGTGTTTAATGACATCGAGAACATCATGAGGTTTACATCGCCCGTGAGACACTAAAGTCTCTAGCTTCCCCTAAGAGACCTATTTGTTTGCATGAGAGTTGGCACGAGAGGCAACCTTTCATGAATTCAAGTTACTTGTCTTTTGGTGCATTCACAAGATTTATATAGCACACCAATAAATGGGCTTGAAAATCACCATGTTTTCTCCATTGTGGGATGTATCACATGGTAGGTCCTCTCTAATAAAGATAAGAAAAATGGCTATTTCCCTTTTCCCAAGATCTCACAAAGTGCGAGGGAAGTGAATATGTAGTGAGTTTTCTTGGGGTGACCGAATTATTGTTGTACACTTGAGTGTTTCTCTTTACCCAAGATTGCACAAATAACAAGGGGAGTGGATACACACTACAAGCATACACAAGCAAAGCAAACACACCAAACACATTCATTTTGTAGACATGTAAAAATGACCTAACACTTATCACACATCCTGAATGAAATTTTCTCATCGTTGGCATCA
The DNA here is from genome assembly GCA_007115665.2 of Sequoiadendron giganteum. NCBI lineage: Eukaryota > Viridiplantae > Streptophyta > Pinopsida > Cupressales > Cupressaceae > Sequoiadendron > Sequoiadendron giganteum. The sequence continues at coordinate 273,668,320 of CM021103.1, read as the reverse complement.
TTATCATTTTATATCACTTTTTTATCATTTTTTGACTAATTAAATAAATTTAATTTATTTAATAAAGTCCTCATCTAAATTTATTCCTCGTGATTAATTAAATAACATCAATTATTTAATTATGTTGCTAATTTTCCCTATTCCCCTAAGAAAATTAAATAATTAATGCTTAATACTTTAATTAAATCACTTTCCCCTAAACATGAATAATGAAATAAATTATTCAAACATCATCAAAAGGAAAATATAAAATTTATTTATAAAATTCAAACATGACTTGCACGTTCAACTCAAAAAGGCTTAATTAATTACCCTCACCCACTTTTATGATTGAGCAAATTATGATCCACTGATTGCTCACTTTAATTGGCTGATTGATTCATCCATTTCCTAATTAATCCATATATTTTTCAATCCCATTGAAGGATCAAAATGATTTCCTCAATTCCATAGATTAGGTAATCTATTTCCTCTAATTGATCAATTAACATCCTTAATTAATTCAATCACATAAGCTAACTGAGCAATCTAATTCGTTTCAACATCTTTCAATTGTTGATAAGAATTTTCTACTAATTGATCCTGACTGTTCATCTCAAAATATAAAATCTACATAAAAATCCTCTTCATCCTCCAAAATGATTAGAGAATTGATATCTTTTGTGCAATGAAGTAATACCAAATTAATCATCGATTTCTTGAAATCTATTACACGCATCTTCGATCACCATTAACACACATTGAATATTTTGCAGAACATCAAAATGGAGGCTTCACATTGATATAATGTAATTGAACATCGTTGTGGATACACTTCGACATGAGATGGGTAACAATATATTTAGTGAATTAATTCATTTTGTTTTTTGATTGCATTGATTAAGTTCATTGAATATAGTAATCTTATATTGTTCATTTCATGTGTAATTGGTATGGAATCTATCTTTTTTTTGAATTAAATCTAGTTTAATTCATTTATTTTTGATTTCCTTATGCTTCTCAATTTCCCCCTTACAAAATTTTGGCATCTTTCCAATAACAAGCCACCGACTGTTATTTCCGATGATAGGTTCACTTCTTGATATTCCATAGAATATTCCTAAGTACAAATTCCTTGTGGAACAACTACTTGAACCGACGTTTCATATCCCATAATGAGAATTGGTTTATGGTATTGTTGGTCATAACTTACCCTGGTACCAATATACATTTGACTATATCCAACATGGTATCATACCTCCTGATTTAAAGACAAGCCAAAAGAAGACCTTTTCCCATAAGACTTCCCGATTCACAATCCTAGGAGACACCCTATATCATTGAAGTTTAGATAGTATGTTACTCTGATTTCTTAATATAGAAGAAGTGTAAACCACCTTACAAGAGGTACATGAAGGAATTTGTGGGTCCCACACTAGTGGACCTAACCTAGTACAAAATTTGCTAAGAACAAGATACTATTAGCCATCTATGGAACAATAATGCATTCAGTACTCCCAAAAATGTAGTCAGTGTCAACAACATAGTGACCTTGTTCATGTACCAACATAGGAGTTGAGAACTATCACAACACCATGACCTTTCTCAAAGTGGGGATTAGAATTGCTAGGTAATATATCTCCTACTTCATTGAATAGGCACAAGTTCATTATCACTACAACTAAATATTTCACAAAGTGGATAGAAGCAATTCCATTGACATACATCACACAAAAATAGATATCCAAGTTCATCTTGACTTATCTAATTTATCGATATGGAATTCCTCAAACCATCATAACATACAATGAAACCCCATTCAAAACCAAGATGTCAAAGATCTTTGTTCCAAGTTTTCTATCCAACACAAATTCTCAATGCCCTACTATCCCTAATGAAATGGGAAGAATGAAGCATCAAAATCATCCTAAAGATACTAAAAAAGACTATTAATCACATCGAATGTGATTGGAATTTAAAACTAAACCCAGCCCTATGGGCTTACCAAACCAACATTTGTACACCTACAAGTGCCACACTATTTTACTTGGTTTATGGATCTGAAGCAGTCTTACCTATTGAAGTTGAAATCCCCTTGTGCTGTGAATATCAAATATCCATATTGAACAAATTGGAACTACTAGATGAAAGGTGTTTGAGCGCATTAAATGATCTCTAGGTTTATCAGAATCAGATCAAACAAAGCTACAACAAAAAGATTAAGAACAAAAACTTTCAGGTTGGTGACCTAGTGCTAAAAGAGAATAAAAAAATATAGTTGAATCAAGACAAAAAAGGTAAGTTTAAACCAAACTAGTTAGATTTGTTCATGGTCATGACAAGCTATGGATCTGGAGATTATCAATTAGCTACTCTTGAAGGAGAACCTTTAGTCCAACTGTTGAAAAACAACCATCTTAAAAAGTTCTATATTTGAGCACATCAGAGTATCCCAGCAAAAAAAAGCTTAAAAATTAAAAAAACAAAAAGAAAGAAATATAGTAAAGTGAAATAAAACATTCTTTAAGTGAAAACCACTTTGTGGCACTTCTAAGACATATACCATAGTGAAAACATGGAAAAAAGGTGTTATGTTTGAATAAGACATGCATCGTTATCTATTGGCATTATCTGAAGCATCCACCCATTCATCCCATAATAAAACATGCACACCAACCATGGCTAAAGGACTGATCAAGTGTCAAACCTAGTTGCACCATCAACATCCGTCTCCCCTAATGAAGGTATTCTTATCACAAACTAAGGACAACTTCCTAAAACTGGCAGCAGATTGGATCCTTGTAAATATCATCATGGTTGGAAACTATCAAAATAAAAAACATCTAGAAAACAAACAAAGTCAAAACAAAGTAAAAAATATCAAAATCCCAAAACAAGGTTATGCTTTGAGTCAACATAATTCAAACTACATGGTCTCTCCATGTATAAAATAGGAAAGGATTATCTATGATTATCCCCTGAGGCCTTAGGTCAATCCCCTTAGGTATCTATCATGCTTTCTCTTAACTTAGTCAAAAAATTCAAAATCCAAAAAATAATCGAAAAACAAAAAAAATAAAAAACATATTCTTATCAAATCAAGTGAACTATGATCCTTTGCATGGATAATTTAGGAAAGGCCATCATAACTAATGAGCCCTTGAGGCCCTAGTTTAGTCCCCCAAAATTTCAAAAACAAAAATAAAAAATTCAAATATCCTATCGAAATCCAAAAATATTCATAAAATTTCATGAAAACAACATCAAATAACTCAGAAAACTACAAAAGGTCCAAATTCCATTATCACCTCTCTAAAATAAAATTTTCATCCATAAGAAACAATCGTCACACTCACCCTTTGATGATGCAAACAAAAAACAAAACAAAACATCAAAATCAAAAATTCCAAAGAGGAGATCGAAATGACTGGACAAATATTAAGTGAAAACAATGCCTAAGTATAGACTACCATACCCACTTGAAAATCATATCAACAATCCTAAAGATGAGTCTTAACAGATAAAACATTCCTACAATAGACATCATCAATGGATTTCATCATCAAACACCAAAACAACTATGGCAAGTGATACTACAACATTTTTTATCTTTTTAAAGTCTTATCTTTTTGATTTATCATAATACCACATTCCCAAGATCTCTTGAGGATGTCCATTAGGATTTAGAGAAGAAGGAATGGTGGCATTAATTGTTGATTATTGTTTAGTTGTGTTCAAAAGATGTTTTTTTGATACTACCATGGTGAATACTTGCTTTCTTTGGTGTATGGAAGTTGTTTTGAGACAATTTGTGTAGTAGTTACATGTTAGGTATTTCATATCTCTCTATGTAATTGGTCCAAAAAGATTTAACACAACTCAACCATATACTCTAACAGAGTTTTCATATGTCTGGTATGAGAAAGAATGTTCTTTGTGTGCCAAGTCACTGTCCATGCAATGGATACAAAGCCACCTTGGTTATTAATACCCTGGTGCATCATGTCTTTTTGCTACATCAAAAATGATTGTTAAAGATATGAAGCCTCCATGCAAAGAAAAAGAAAAACTCATCAATAAATAACAAACATCAAATTTCTATCCATCGTCCAACATTTCTTCTAACTAATAGCTCCATCCCGCATCAAAATATCATTAGTACCACATCCATCCTGCATCCACAATTTCATCAATACATATCATCAACCAACATATATCAAACTAACCATCCATCAATCAATCATATACATAATAAATCATCATTCAACACATAGATATATAAATAATTCATCCATCCACATCAAATGCATACAACATAAAAAGTGCAAAAACATGAACATACATAAATCATCATCCATAATCATCACATAACATAATAAACCCAAGTCAAAACATAGTATATCTCATATTTATCACCAAAAATGAGAATTCCATATAGATCATAAAGTAACATGTGTGATATCATATAAAAATTACATATATACAAGGCTTGAGCTAGGTCAATGAATGTATATGCAAATCATGTCTATAAAGTCTCTCATATAATGAGCATCACAATAGATCAAGAAATAATAAACCCTACTACCCATTCAGAGGTGGAGACCTCTGATGCTCTTGGCTCAAATGAGGGGAAGGTTGCGGATGCTCAAGCGATTAGATAGAGTGAACACATGAATTTTCCCCTATTTTTGTGTTGGGATCTCCAAAACAAGGCCATCGTTGAGCTCTGGGTATGAAAGCCTCGTAAATTGTTTGATAATATGTCACCCTCTATAACAGCTACTCTCGCTCAGCCTGATGCCAAGCAATAAGAATTGATGCATCCAAAGAAATATCTCTAGCTAACCTCTACTACCGCTCTATCGCTAGCTCCTATCTGGCAACATATCTCTCCTACTTGGCCATATCCCACTCTATAATCAATACTGCCACCTGTGCTTCAGTGGCCTATCATTGCACAACCTCTGTTTCTTGGGAAGCTATCAATTGTACTATCTATACCGCCGTTGCATCCCCAAGTGGAGGAGGAGGACCCTTGGCTTGATCCTGCTGCATGGGATCATCCTACCCATCTTGTTGCCCATCCCATCCTACTCTATGAAAATGCTCAACAATGATCCCAATTCACTTTCTCTCACCCCTACGGTTGGTGATACCTACTCTAGCTATAGTTGGCACACCACCAACAAGATCTGTGAATTAGAGTAGAATATGACGAGCCCACCAATGATCATAATTGGGTGTAGTCCCCACATCAGCCGGTCCTACAGGGCACCCCCATCCAAATGGGGAAAGTTCCCTAAAATCTGCAACTATTGTGTCATGATCAACCTGAAGCTCCCACACCTTGACCTTATGGGTGGTCCTCCAAAAGTGAGCCTAGTAATCATCTGAAAATAATGTCTGACTCTCACCAAACTAGCGAAGCACTCTATCAAGCATATATCTCTCCAACAAAGAATGAACATGGCCAATCAACCACCATTTCTACCTGTAGAATGGAAGCTGCTCTTAGTCATCATGCCACACATCACAATCTAACCATGGCCTCCAGAAAAAAATAGACATATCACCTATAACATGACACCAATAAGACAACTGACCAGGCCAAGTGTAGTGTAGAAAATCGCCATATATGTAAGAGTATCACTACTGTATTTGACTTGAATTTTTGATGAACGTTTGTTGGAATATCAACAATATATTGTCGGCATACCGAGAAACCACTGAAATAATTTTTGTCGCTAATTTTTTGTTGCTTTCCCAACTAGCTTTACAATGTAAAAATCACAAAACAACTTTGTCGGTTGCCACCACGAAAAAGGGATTTGGTGTTTGTTGGAATATCGAAAGACATTTTGTCGATCTAGTGATGAACCATAGCCAAAACACAAGTGGCATGCCTTTGCCAAAGCATCGGATTAACAAAAAAAGTTCATTGAACTTGCGACAAAAGAGGCAAGTCATTACGACGAAAGTCTTGTCAGATGTATTGCAAATTCATTAGAGGCTTTTTGGAGGTTCATTGAAAGTTCAAAAAATTATCGTGGTCATTGATGATAAGGCGTTAAATCTCAACCACTCCCCACCATCCTATGATGACCCCACCATAGAGTATTGAATGATCACAATATCATGAGAAGCTTCCATCAGTCACCTTTAGAGAGGCCAAAGGAACATTATGAATGTTTTAATAAATTAAGCTGACCTTAATATGTTAACTAGCATGCTACTAAAGCGGATCTTAAATGTACATGCTTAAAATTAGCGGAGATATTTTAATCTAAATAGAAAAGGTGCTCAACATTTAAAGTCAAAGTTGTCAACCTTCCACACGAGCATGTTTGTTGAAGATCAAGATCCATGGTTGCCTGCTATCACATGATCAAGAGTTGCAAGATGGTTAATGATCGTGATATTAAGGGAATGTTGACACATGGATTTACTTGACAATGTAGGAGATGGTGGGGCCAAAAATGTGAGTTGTAAGAGTTCTTGAGGTGGAATGTTTTGATTGGAGGAATTGTGGGCCATTTTCTACAATGGAAGTTAATGTCAGATTGACTGAAGCACAATTGTTCGATAATCTAGCCTATATGAAGATCAACGGTTAAGATTCAAAATTGCAGCAAATGCGATTGGAGCCATTGGTGAAGCGCGCGTGAGAGAGTGGTAATGGCGGATGGGACATATTCCTACCTATTTTGGTGGAATAAGAGGATTATTTCCCTGTTTTATTGTCACAAAAAGCATTCAAGGAACTTTGTAGAGCAGTTTTAAAGCCAAAGAATAAATCATGAGTTGTTGCAATGAATAATTAGGGTTTGTACAAGTCAAAAAGCCATAAGTTAAATTCTACATTTCTTGGTGAATTTTTTAGCTTGAATTTAGGAGAATTTGCAGTGTAATTGTTGGGAAATTGTATTAGGGTTGTAAGTGAAGTTGAAATTTGCTTGAAAATTGCAAATTATGTGTTTGTAATTTTGCATCCTTGAAAAGCCCTAATTTGGTCTAAAGTTTGTAATTCAAGTAGACCCTAGTTTGTCCAAAATGGCACCATTAAAGCACCACTCTGGCCAAATTGATTATTTGAAAAGGAATTTGTATTACGAATTCTTGGAGCAACTGCCATTGTCGACAACTGACAAAAGAAAAGGGTAGGCCCTAATGCAAGGAAAAACACTTAGGGAGGGGTTAATATATAATTACTTTAATACAACTGATGCTAAAGTGTCGATGAAGGGTTTGGAGATGTTCAGATTATGGTTTGGACAAAGGAATTTTCCCCATCCATTCTCAAATGGTTGGGTTTACGACATGGGAAAATTGGTGGTATCCAATGTGTTTCTAGATGTGGATTTTCTCAAGGCAGTGGCTACAAGGTATGATCCTATCACATGGGTGGTTAGGGATAATGATGGAAGGGTTTTATTGAGTATTAACAAAGAAGGATTCCAACAATTTTTTGATTTGTATGAACCCAGTGACTTCATAGTTCCTATTGAGCTTGAAAAGATGAAGCAAGAATATGAGAAAAGTAAGCCTCTCTTTAGAGTTAAGATGCTCCCATCTCATTTGGCCAAGACAGGAGGTTCAATAATTCATATTAATGCTAATGATAAGGAGCCTTTAAAATTGGATATTTTCCAAACACTTCCTGGCTACCTTTTACTCACTATGTCAAATATTGGGATTTATCCCTAGCACTGTGATGATAATAGCATTCATGTTCATGGGGGTGCAAATACAACATCCAAATTTCTCTCTAGTTTATGATTTTGCTCCTTTCTTAGCCCAAAAAATACACGAAGGGTTCGTGAAACTATAACAGATACAAGCACACCTTTCTATTGGTATTCTATGCTCATGCATATGTTTTTGTTTGAGAATGTGGATTTTTTCTCTGAAAAGATGAAACTGAATAGATTTGGCTATGGAGAAAGGTTGCTAGTACAATTTTGGACTGTTGACCTTTCATTTAACATAAAAAGTGCTAATTATGTACAGTTTGATAACTATTTTGCATCAAGATTAAGAGCAAGGCTGACAATAAATCCACCCAGGGTTCTTATGGAGTTGCATGATTTTCTTAGGCCCAAGGAGAGGAGACCTGATTTGAAGGTCTGCCACAACTAGGGAGATATCATCCCATATCCAATCAGTATTGTTTTGAGAGTGTATGGATTTTAGGGGACTCCACACATCCTTCCTTACAATGTCCCACCAAGGATTGGATTTGCTGAGGTCATGTGGAAGATTGACTGCATTCATGAGGACAATCTCATTGGAAAAAGCAAAGGGACTTTCTATCCAGATTACACAATAATTTTTAATTTTGTTATTACAAAGGGAGGATGGGTACACTTTGGGAAATTATTTGATTCATACAATTTAAGTTTCAATTTTTGGAGGCAGTGTGACCCTGAAGGATTCTTCGCTTTGTTCACACAAAGAATAAAAGGAGAAAGATTTTTTCATGAGCTCAATTTTCCTGAAGACCTAATCAAGAATGAATTTGATTTGAATAGGCAAGAACTAAATAAGGAAAAATGGGTTGCCTATGAAAAATTATTGGCTATTGTACACAAAATGGATCCAAAATATGATCCATTGATGGAATTCACCCCTTTCCACAAGAAGATTGATTTCTTGATGAAAAACTTCAAGGAAATCATGGATACTTTAATGACAAAGAAAATCAATTTGGTGTTGAATTTTGGTAAATAGGAACAAGCTACAAGGCCATTGGAAGAAAGGCCAACTTACCAACTTTCAAAAGATAGGCCCATCTATAGGAGGGTAAGGGATGATAGTGATGAAGAAGAAGAGAAGGGTAGAAAAGGAAAAAATATAATGGAGTAGGAAAAGCTCCAAGATCACATTTCAAGCCACCAGGAACCATAAAGATAATTGATCTTGTGTCATCACTAAGAAGGAGTCCCTCGCCACCACCATCATCGTCAGCTCCCAAAAGGAAAAGAATTGAGCAATCCCAAGAGGATCTAGGGGATGAAATTATTGTTATAGACCAAGACCTATAGATAGGCATGTCATCTCCTCCATGATTAGCTGAATTGGTCTTGTCAGACCTGGGATGAAGGGAAAGTGTGTAGAAGATACAAGAATGGAGGCTTGTAAGGAATTCTTAAATGATGATACTTTTGTGAAAAAACCAGCCTTCTTGCAATTGGTATGGAGGATGAAACTGGGAGAGTACCAAGAAAAGTGCAAGGAAAGAAGAGGTCAGAGGATAGATAGGTCAAATGAGGAGAATGATGATGAAGTGATGGCTGAAATGATGAGTGAATTTAAGAAAATCACTCCAGAAGAAGGGAGAAAACTGATTGATCAAGCTGGTGTCTTGATCTTACTTGAATGGGACATTGTTGATGTAGTGGCCTTTGATGTTGTTTTGAAATCAAAGCATCCCCTCCACAATTCAGAAGAAGAAGTCAGGTTGGCACTGCAAGGCTCTACCTCCAGTGAGGAGTATGAGACCTTGGCAATATGGGCTTCGGCCCCGGGAGGAAGAAAGCCAAGCATAACAAATATTAACCCTAATTTGAGGGGAGGGTTAATAATAAAAAGAGTTTCATAAACTTTAGTAGTGGAGGCTACAAATTTGACTGTGGATGTGGCCAAGTTGGCACAAAAAATAGCAGAAAGAGAGGAAGCTGAAAAAAGGAATTATATGGAGAAGTACAATTTTATGATTGGGGAATATAATAAGGTGCAACAAAGGAATATTGAGCTGAAAACAAAGGTGGAAAGGATGAGGCACAAGAAGATAGAGGTAGCACCAAGTGCTCCTATGGTTCAATCATTACCATCTACATCAAGGTCATCACTTCCTACTACCCCCATTGTCTCCACACCAAAGTCTCCCACTGAGACTCCTTCCCTTAGTCCCACATTAGAATCAATTGAGGAGGAGCTAACATGCTCTGTTGATCCAACAAAGAAGCAATTAATGCAAAAAATCATAGAGCTAGAAGATTCTTTGAAGAATAATGAGGAGAGGGCAGCTCTAAAGCAAAAGGAAATTGTCACCACAGTTTTGTAGCATTTAAATGAAAAAGTTGATAATAGATTGCCAAGTATACATTCTTCTTACTCTTTATTATTGGATGCAATAAAGAATTTTGACAGGGATCAGGAAGTAGAAATATCATTGATTGAGAATTGGATCCCTAGGGCCAATGAATTGGATATAATGTATAAAAACTCAAGATTTGATGTGAATAATAGGCCATTGTCATTGAGACCTACTCAAATATTGGTTAAATCATTGCAAGGTTTTCAAGCCTTACCAGATAATCTGAGTAGGAAGATAAGGGAATTGGTGAAAACTTTTGATGAATGGAGTGATACACTATTTCCTGATATAATTGATGAGCAAATTAATATCATATATCTTCAACAATGGAAGGATAAGGATAGCAGGGTCATTGATGCCTGAATTGATTTAATATATGATGACTTGGATTTAGATCTATTAGAGAGCTACATGGAAAAAATCATCAGCACTAGTTCATTTTTTGAGTCTTTTGAAAAGGAGGCAAACTCGGTAGTAGTTAAATATACACCCTATAGATCCAAGGTAGAGGAGGTAATCAACTTCAATTGGTCGAGTGATGAGGAATACAAGCGATGGGTGGATACATATTTAACTGAAGAAGAGTCAGAGCAAGAGTAAAATGCTAATAGTTAATTAACTAACTGTTGCAGTCATAATAATTTCAAGTTTTTTTTATAGTGGCAATTTAAATGCATGGGCTTTTGAAGATTCATGTCTATATCAAATCATCCTCAATGAGCAAATGGAAAAGAACAAGAAGATTATCCAAACGGAATATCAATTGTAACTAAATTTTGAGATGTCACTAAGCAGTCCAATTGGCTGGTGACATGTGTACTTTCTAGCCCGATGCTTGTTTGCTCCTTCATTTTCTATAAGAAGGATTTCAAGGCTAGAAGTACGGATTAGGAAGTTAGAAATTTTTGGTCGAGTCTAGGTGAGGTTATAGAGCAATCATAAAGTCTGATCATTACAGAGGAAATGAAAATTAGGTTCTAAGTCATTTTTGTTATAGGTTTTGAATTCATGGAGATATAATGGGCATGTGCAGGATCATCATGGAAAAAATAGGCCCTTAAGTGGCAATAAAATTAAAAAAAATCAGAGTTAGGCAACTTGACGTAAAAATTTGAATAAGTTAACTATATTATTTTTAAAAAATGTAAGAATAGAATCTATTGAAAATTGAATGTAGTTTCTAAACTACTAAGTTTATTTTTATTTAAAAAAAATATATTTGTTGAAAATTTGAAATTCCAATGCAGTAGTACTTAAATTTCAGGGAAAAAATAAGAAGTAGGTGTCTGTCTAGCCACCCTAACCACAATAAAATGATAATATTTTTTTATAAAATTTTAGATATAAGTAGAAGACTCATGTCTCGATGTGATGCATATTTTTTTATAATTTTTTTCTAAGTAAATAATTAATTATGATTTTTTTATTACAACTTTTTAAAAGTATAAAAACTCATACGTCTGACCACCTTAAATTGGTCAAAACTTCATGAAATTAAATTATTATTTTTTAATCCTATACTATGTGGAGCATAGAATGTGACACATTTTAGATTCAAAAAATGTGATACCCTTTGAAAGCTATAGATGTTTTTCAATCAGCCTATCAATCAGGACTTTAGTCATAATTCAAATAGAAAAAGAATAATAATTATTTATTAAATTCAAAGTAAAGCATAATTTATATTGGTGGAAAGCTAAGAATCTTCTTTAAAGACCCTTTTTGTATCATCAATTTTGGGTAAAAAAAAGTCGTCAGCCACATGGGCCATCATATCACTTACATATCGCCACTTTTTGGCCCATCATGGTCCTAGACATACCCTAATGTTGTATAACAATACTAGCATTTGAATCAGATTGATAAATTCAAGCTCATGTATCTCTTATGTACAAGCGTATTTAAATTTTGAATAAAGTGATCAAGGGTTATTTTGTTCATCTCATTGTTGGGGTTTGTGCAATTCTCATTTTAGCTTTTATTCAAGGAATTAATTAAAATGGTTAAATGAGATTGTAGGTTGATACGTTCCGTATAAGGATCTGATAAGTAGTATTGAGTTAGGGTTACATATTGGTGATATTGTAAGGTGATATTATCAAAGATCTTATATGCTATAGGTTGAATCTATTGTAAACCTTTAGGTATTTATGAATTTGACTCCTCCAATGGAAATAAGGCATTGATCTAAGTTGCATCTGTTCTTTGTGGTTCAGTATTTGTTTGTGTTCACCCAGAGCTTGCTACAAATTAAAAATTAATGAATCTTTTACTTTGAAGTATTGTTGTGATTATCTCACACTCCAAATGGTTGATAATTATTGATGAACAACCAATTCTATTCAGTTTTATCCCATTTTGTTGAGCTATTGAGTGATATTATATGTTATTGTTAATGTTGTCTATAATTATGGTGCATAGGTTATAAACACATTAAGGGATCACCCTCCTAGGTCTTGTAGTGCCCAAAGTGTAGGAGGTCCTTAAAATCCTCATCAGTTGGACTTGGTCCTTCTAGCTGCCCTTAATTAGAATTAGCAATTCCATAGGTAGATTAGAAGATCAACCTGGTTGCAGTAAAACAAATCAACATAGAACACTTCACAACACTTTTGATCATCACATGCAACCATCCATTGATGACAACAATTACAAGAATCTCTATTTTGTTGACATCAATGGAAACACCTACAACAAGAAAAAAAAGTGGATTTTGATCTACGGTAAGGCTAAGATTGAAGGAGGTTTCAATCTAAAGGGATTTGATCAAATGATGGTTTTATCTAATCCCCTCTTCTATTTATAAACAACTCAAAATAATAATTTCTCACCATTCTAGTGTAGTGATTTTCTCATGCATGAAAAGTGATTCAATTTAGGCCCCCTTAGATTAAATCCCCTTGCATAGTACATGTGGTAACATTTCCCCTCCAAATCACATGGAATTATTTCCTTAGACTAAATAGTTTAATTTGGATCATATTTTGTGGGATCAAACAAAATTCAATACCATTGGCCTAACAATGCTTCATTAGTGGAACCCCCATCACAATCCCACTAATGGACCGATGAAAATAGCTCACAACCTAGTATCGGTGTAACAATACTCTATCGGGCTGACTCCTAAGGTTCTCTCCCCATATACCGATAGAGTCAAGTTGTTAATGAAAGTAACCATGAATTATAACCATGGGCATGAATTATCAAATGCATAAATTATATCAGGGGAACTATGGTGCATTGTGGAAACATTATCTAGGGTCCCACTGATAGAATGAAGGATAGGTGTCCATCGGTGGAGAGGGTGGCTATCAGTGAATGAAACGTCTTAGGTCTACAAGTTGCAAATTATTAACTGTTGATATTTCTAAATCTAACAGCTATAGGGGGATTCCAGAGGTTTAAGTTGGCAAGCCCATCAATTAGCTTTTAAATCGGATAGCTGTGAGTTGATTCTGTGACCTAATATGCATATGCCTTTTCAAAGGCTTATTGAGGCCCAAAATTTGTTTTGTGCCACACGATTAGGGTTGGGCATTATATAAACTACTATTATCACAACTATTGAAAAATGCTCAAGTACAAGGTCCTCTCCCCTAGATTAAATTAAGGAAAAAATTATTATAAACACAATATGTATATAAGAATATGAATGTAAAGGAAAATGGATATTAGAAAAACATAAATGTAAATAAAAGTAGTGTGAGCATAAAATGAATCTAAATCGGTCTTGAACAAATAAAATCATACCCAATTAACATTAAGTTATACTGACCTTGTATGCATTGCCATTTTCAATATTGAAAGTTACTTTGATGACTTCTGCAGAAACTCTCTGGCCACGAGGCAAGAGAAGGCAGGAAAACCAAGTGTATATTGATGACTTCCTGATAATCAAAAAGAAACAAGCAACCAGTCAACCCTATTAGAATAGAATAATCTTATGAATTGATTTTATTTGTTTTATTGGCTAATGGATAGTGGACCTAATTCTCTTGAATTGAGATACTTCTAAGATGTGTTGACTGGTGATTTTAGACTACCAATATTCTACTTCAATCTCTATAAGTTACTTTTGTCTTAAATATATTCAAGATAAATCTGCAAAAAAATTCCTTGATCTCTTAGAAATTATGCAGATTATTTTGTTAATACTTATCCATTTTGACATTTTCTTTCCAGAATTCATAGAAAGATATGTAATGCCATATATGAAACTTATATATTTTAATTTTACTAGTTCTATAATTATAGGATATGATTCCAACAATTGTGAAATGCATTGGCAATATGATGGATGAATGAAGTAAACTATGCAATTGGTAGGTGTAAAGCCAAATTCCTTAACTCTTTCCAACATCCTTCTTGCTTGTTCTAAAATATGTGCTTTGGAACAAGGCATTAAAATCCATCTAAGTATAATGAAAATGAGATTTTTATCAGATATTATATTACAGTAAGTTGAATGAATGTATGTAGAGAAATTTTTGCATACCTGCAGATGGTACAAAATTTCATGGTTAAGTGGAAGCCTCCCATCAACACAAAGATCCAAATATCCATGTATCTATCTCAATCGAGCCTCTAAAACCTTTAAAAATGTCAAATTTTCCACTAACATGTTATGCACAAAAGTCAAATTTTAGAGTTTTGTCACCACTAAAAACAAAAGAAATAGAGCTTTCAAACCAAATCCACACACAACACAATGTTCATAGTGAAAAGTTAGTACTTTCTTTCATCTTTGCATATTTGTTTGATGCTTCAAATGATGCATTTCTTATATTGAAAAGTGCATTACCTTATTGAGCTTCTTTTTGTTTCGAGAATAGTTTAATATTCTCTACTTAACAGGGCCAACCACGTGAAGGTGGAAGCTCATTTATATCCTCCCCCCCCCTCACATCACTCTCAATTCCCCATATCCGATCATATAACATTAATAATTCATTCATCCATTAATAACATATAACATTCATTCATTCATCCTGCATTAATAACATATAACATTCATTCATTAACATATTCACATTCATTCATTCATCCATTAATAACATATAACATTCATTCATTAACATATCACATTCATTCAGTAACATATAACATTCATTCTTTTAGTTTTTACATATTATCAAAAATATTGTTGTCATAATATGATTACAATCACTTTTTTTTTTGTTTATTTTTTCCAGCTAAACAAAACTGAAGTGGAGTATCATTTTCTCAATCATCTATCCCCCTTTCAGTCATTTTGAGCTCTGCTCATGATCTTAATGTATGCCTATTCATGTACTCATGATGTGGACGTCGCTGCAAGGGGGGGTCTGCTGCAATAGGAAAGAAATGTTAAATTGATATGTTTTAGTATTATTGTTACAAGTATTTCATTAATTAAAAGAACATTAGAGTGGTGCTCTTTACCTGATGGGGCCACATCATGTTCTTGATCTTGTCTTATACCTCATGCTCAACATGTTGAACACCCTCTAAATCTTGATCTCGAGTTGAAACATAAAAGGTTACATTAATTAATACACCAATTTCAATTAAATATGTTTAAAAGAACATTAGAGTGGTCCTCTTTACCTAATGGGGCTAGATCATGTTCAACATGTTAATCATGCTCTACATACTCTAAAGTTGAAACACGAAAGGTTACATTAATTAATACACCAAATGAAATTAAAGATGTTTAATTGTATTAATCCATACTGTGTTTTGTATAGCACATGAATACATCTAGTACCGAGATGCACACCATGACCTTCATCTATAGGTTGTGCTCCACCCTCACCAGGCTGCATTCCAATATCATGTGCAATATTATCATTGCTTGTCTATTTAAAACAAATAGGCACATAATTACTTTATGGTGGAAATTAATATTGAATAGATTACACAAGTATTCAATTTTAAATAAAATTTATTGAGTTTATTTACCTGTGTGTTGGATGCAGTGGAAGATTGTGTTTTCCCAATCAAGACTCTTAGGCATTCAGCCAGGGCTCCATAGCCTTGTTGGAAGGCAATCTTCAGGTCCTCTTTTGTGGGCACTCTATTGAATTCAGAGCCCTGCATTTTTGCATAAGATCATAAATTTTGCTTCTATGGTGTGATAAAACCAAAATTGTTTGCAATTTATTATTTGGATGAAATATTTCATTTATTGATACTTACAATTCGTGTGACTAATTTCATATAACCACCAGAGCCAAGTTTGTGATGCCCGTGTTTTTCTAGTCTTTCCTTTGTTGCCTTCGATGTGTCGGGAAACCTATGTAAAGTTTGAAATACATTAGATTATGTAAAAAGAAAGAGTAATCAGTAAATAATTACATTGTTGATAGTATCACATACCTTCCTTGGCCCGATGGTGTCTTTCATTTTTTATTTTCAGCCTTCTCCTTTCCATCCGACACCAGGTCCTTCCACTCCCTCTTCGGAATCATGGGGGGACACTCGTACTTTCTGTTCTTCACTAAATGTGAACTATATTGGTCCCTCACATACTTTAGATAGGTACCAAATTTTTTAAGGACCTTGGTTCGGTTGAATGTTTTATCACTGAAAAGAACAACTAAATGGTTAATGTGCTCATCTTTTAAATCTTGATTTTGGGTATTCCATGGTGTACGTATGGTGGGCCCAAAGAGCTCCAATGTAATATCACTTATATGTTTATAAAAAAACATAATTTCCTACAAAATGATCATGGGATCATTAGTCTAAAAAGAGTGATCAATAAGTAAATTTCAATTGGATTATATATAATAATAGTTAAAACATTTTAAAGTACTTGTGACCTTCTCTATCTTTATGGGAACAAAATCCTCGGTCACCACAAATGTGACCGGCAGTGTACCCATACTAGTAATACAAGAAGATCTAGTAAATGTTGCTAAAACATCACTAGTACTAGTGGCCCTTGCATCCCCAGGTACATGTCTTGGTGCATGTTCTGGCATGTGTTCACTGCCAGAGGGTGCATTACCTGATGCCTACATGGTATGTGTTGCTAATATATTAGTCAAAAATATAGGCATGAATGATGGGGTGAAATGATGTGATGTATGCATAGGAAGATCAGGATCGACACTTGTACCAACCCCTACTCCTCGGGCAAAACTTGTAGTACCCTGATCATGGCCAGTAGCATCATGAGGATGCAAATAATCCTGTAAAAACAACACATATTTTAGTTAATGACATAAAAGAGTACAAACTATAAAACCATGAATGAACTTATGTTATAATTAAAGATCTCAGGACAACTTAATTGCAAGTTCTATGCTCTCTCAGTCAATATTTTAACCCTTTCTCTTATCTCATCTGTTTGAGGCACTATGAATATCAACTGAAGGATTTCTTCATTGCATTTTTTTTGGGTCCTCCTCATCATATCCACAGGGTTTGTGAAATATATGAAGTCATCATCGCATAATAGTGAATGCACCTCCCTATGGATTCTCTCCTCTACTAGTGTTGGTGCCTTTCCCCGATCAGCCGACTACAACAAGAATATTAAAAACATTATCAAATTTAAATCAATAAACTTATGAAAAAACATAATAATAATTTTTTTTCTCGTATATAATTTGTACAATTACAATGAGGTAAACCTATCAGGTAGAAGTACCTAAAGATGCATCGCGATCTATGCTTTTGGCTAGAGCCTTCCCCATATGATCAATGTCCTACTGTGACAAAAATTAAATATAAAAAACATTACCGAAATGAAACCAATAGAACTACGAAAAAAAATATAGTAATAAAATGGTATATAGTACGTACTACCACCATAGTAACTGTGTTTGTATCTAAGCGATTCAAATTGTAATCAATTAGCAACTCTTCCCCTAAAGTTATTGATTTTATCACACATACGAATACACGGTTTCCCTCGTGCGCCTCGAATATGCAATTGGGTTGCTTATTTGTTGACCTAGGTCATGTACTATTTATAAACCCTACAATATTCCTTGATGCTTTTGGCCTTTTGTCAATGTACATAGCCACTCCTTAGTTTTGATCCTTATATTTTAGCTATATATAATTTGCTGACAGCATATACCTATGCATACTTCATGTATATTGAACCAGTTGCATCCAATCTTTGTAACTGTAATAGGCTCCGACATACTCCATCAATTTAGTAACTTTATTGTAATATACCTTTATGCCATCCATGCAAAATAGGCCCAAACCATGTAATGATGATGGTGCTATGCGATATGCCCTCTCGTTGACACAAAAATTAGTGTTTATTGGAGGAAGTTCCTTGGGTACCGATTTTTTTCGTAGATGTTTGTACCTCAAGGGCACCTTGATGTTTCCTATTCTCTCATCATCATAAGAACATGACCCCCCTTCAGCAAGAAAAAATTCCATGCATTTACAAAATTTTCTTCTAATATTTTGACCTCTAGTTGATCTCCCTCTTTTAGACCTACTATATGTCTCATTTTCCTCTTCTCTTCCTGAATTTCCCTTGCTCGAGGAAGAAAAATCTGAAAAATACCTATTTGGTGGTACCTGCACTCATAAGGATGTTGGATGAAGTTCTTTCATGGTGATGTGATCCCAAGGTGACATTATGATTAATCTATCATTTCATCGCTAGAATTTGACAAGTTATAAGGTAATCAATTCTTGATAGATTGCAATTTATTGTTACTACCTTCCAAATGTGTCCATCACAATTCAAATCTACTTAACGTTTTAACTCTAAAACTTTGTAACAAGTGTTAAATATGACTATGGTCCACCAGTTACACAACCAAGGCCTCAAATGTATTCTCTAGTTGTAATCAAAGGACTTTTTCTCTTCATTCAAGTAAATAAACTTGAAGGGAAACACCACCAAGTGGTTTATTGGACACCTACATGACTAAATAAAGAAGAAAATTTACATTTAATTTCCATATGTCTAAGTGGTTAATGGGGAGGGAGTGTGTACTAGGAATGGTTAAGTCATCATAAGTTTATGCTTTGGAAATAAAACTTGTTTAAGTCATCTTAAACCTTCCTATGTCTAATTGCCAGGAGACTTTTGTTATGTTTTAAGGTAGGATGAGTTGTTGCATCAATGTTCTAGTTCTCTATGAAAAGGTTTTAAAATCTCCAAATAGTGAAAGTTAGTGCTCATAGTCATTTGAAACAACAACATTTTGATTATGTATGATGGTAGGATTTGATAACTTAAAAGAATTGGCTACCCAACAAACTTAAAGTTAAAAGAAACTTTTTCAGTTTAAGGGGTTAGTACTTTCTTTCATCTTTGCAAATTGGTTTGATGCTTCAAATGATGAATTTATTATCCCACTTCTATAATATTGTATTCCCATCCCATTTCAATTGTTGCAATAATTGGAGGAGTTGATACCAAAATTTCATATCAAATACCACGTTCTTGAATCAATTTTCTATGTTTTTACTATTTTTTTGAAGTTCTTTTGTGTTGTATGGATCCGTACAAGCTTGAAATGCTCTAAGATAATTGGTGTAGATAAATATATGTGTTCCCTTTCATTTCATGTTTTTTTGAAGTGCTAAATCACTATTTTGTGGGAGAAAACAATCAAATACAGGGACTAATCTATTTTTCCTGTGTAAGGGTTTGAGGGCTAAATAGAAATGACATCCACCAATCCACCCACTATCTTGGAACTGTAACTCAATGGATTGGTGTGCAACATGGTATGATAGAGGTTCATTGCATTTAGGGGTTTGTTAAAGAAAGAAACTTGGCATTAAATTGATGCCCTAGGGCTGATAGGGGAAATTTTCTTGTGAATTTGTGGTTGTTAAGTCAGGATTTATCAATTTGATGGATATCTTGGTAGAGTTATGGTGACACTATTTGATGGTCTAATCTCTACTTAAAAAAAAAAAAAAATCTCTAACAACTCTAAGAGCTATAATGGGATGGAATTAAAGGAACCTTCATATGAAGGATCTTTTAATGGAGGACCTTTGAATTAAGGTCTTCATTTGAAGGTCCTTCATGCAAAGGTTCCTTTTATAAAGCATTTTGGACATGAAATATTTAAAATAAAAAAGACCTTCATTTGAAAGTCTTGACATGGCATCATTTTTGAATGAAGGTTCTTCATTCAAAGGTCATGATAACATTACCTACAGATGAAGGTTCTTCATTCAACTGGTATTTTATAATTTTGTAATTTTGGGATTATTTTTTTGCCTCATCCCACAAATGGGACACCCTATTGTGAGGTAGTTCGTACAACAAAGAATAACATGTTCCCACCGACAACCAAGATGTGGGTAGATTATGGGAGTTTTTCCAAACTTGAGGCTGGTTGATAAAAATGTGAAAGACTAAGCTATTTTATTTTTTCTGTCTTATCTTATACCATTTTATGAGAATAGGGGTGCCAATGTATGAGAAGATCTTTGGAAACTAGGCATGAAAATTGTAGGTTAAAGAGAATGGGGGTGCCAAACTTACAGTACTCATTGTCCCTTGGTTGTCGATTTTCCCTAAGTGCCCTCAACCTCGTCCTCGGCACTGGTATTGACCTTATTTTCACTCCTCCATACTCTTTCTCGACATTGGTATTGACCTTGTTTTTACTCCAAACTCTTCCTCAGCGTTGGTATTGACCTTTCACTTCTCCAAATTGATGAGCTACAACCTGGTTTTGTTAAGTTCTAGAGTATGTTAATTAAATTTAAAATCATGGTGCCATTTAGCTAGGTTTTAATATTCTACAATATAGTTAAGTATATATTAGCTATATTCCACAATTCCTCCAATCAAACATTCCATCTCAAGAACCTCTACAACTCATGTTTCTGGCCCCACCATCTCGTGTGTCATCAAAGAAATACACACGTCAACATTCCCTTGATATTGTGATCATTAACCATCTTGCAACTCTTGATCACGTGATAGCAGGCAACCGTAGATCTTGATATTCAGTGAACTTGCTTGTTCAAACGGTTGACAACTTTGACCTTAAAAGTTGAGCACCTTTTATGTTGAGATTAAAACATCTCTGCCGATTTTAAGCATGTGCATTTTAGATCCACTTTAGTAGCTCACCATTTAATCTATTAAGGTCGGCATAATATATTAAAACATTCATAATGTTCTTTCAGCCTCTCCAAATGTGATAGATGACGCCTTCTTGTGATATCGTGATCAATACAATATTTCAGAAAAGGGCTTCACGGCATCACAGGGACCTATGAAAACCTAACATGTAACACATCACTGGTATAGAAAAGGGGACCCTCCTAGGATGAAAATGATACCCATAAGTTGTTCATGAAGACATGACCAAGGGGACATTACAGCTAGGAAAAACTTAGGGAAAAGATAAAAGGTCGACCCGACATGAAAATAAAACCTAAGGATATAACACGGACCCCCTTTAACGATATAACAACCATCAAATCATTTTCACTAAGGCCCAAAAATTAATGAAGAAACATAACCGACGTAAGGGTTAGCACAAATGGATTGCAAAAGGAAAAACCCTAAAACCCCAACCCATGTAAACCTGACAGAGAGTAAGATTAACTGGATACAAATAAAATTATTTCACTAAGGCAAATAATTTTTCAAGGCTCACTTTGAAGTGCTATCACATTATTTTTAGTTTCTACATTAAAATACAAATCATATTTAATTTCATGCCAATATACTTCTTTCATAAAGCTATTTGTTTGATTTTTCCTTGCTATTTTCATCTTAAAATTTTAAAAAATGTATTCTATAATATAGAATTATTTTCAAATTGGGACAAAAAGGATTCTAAGAGATATATTTAATC
Source organism: Sequoiadendron giganteum (assembly GCA_007115665.2). Classification (NCBI taxonomy): domain Eukaryota; kingdom Viridiplantae; phylum Streptophyta; class Pinopsida; order Cupressales; family Cupressaceae; genus Sequoiadendron; species Sequoiadendron giganteum. The sequence continues at coordinate 273,646,447 of CM021103.1, read as the reverse complement.
ATAAATTTTGCCATCAACAACCTTTGCAATGATCACTTTATTCCTTTTAAAGGCCTTTACACCTCAACCACCTCTACAACTAGCTTTTTAATCTTTTATGATCACATGAAACATAAAACACACTAATTTCAAGGTTGTTAACATCACTATTGAAATGTTTTAATTTTTTGACCTTTCAAATGTATTGAAACTCCTAGGACACCTCTAAGACCATGCTAGTGGATTGATAATAGCCTTATTATTGACATGACACTAACCTTGCACCCTTTTACATGTAAATTCTCCAATTTTCATTAAAAAGGCTACAAAACTCTTTAGTGCAAGACTCAAACTCATAACTCAAAACTTCACCTAGAACATGACTAATGGTCTTGAGTGACCTTATTGACAATAAAAAATTCTTGAAATGCCTAAACCAATCTATTGACCTCCCTAATTATCATCACATGATTAAGCATATAAGATGAGGTGTAGGTGCTCCTGCACCACTACCCCATCCAAAATTTCCTCACATTACACAAAACCACAATGTTCGTCCAAGATAATCAAATAAAATTGGAGATGATCCTAAAAATGACATTGCGAAGGGTGATTTCTCTAAAAAATCTAAACAACTTTGCAATTATTTCACTACTATGATCAATGCATCATCTTTCATGAAATTTCCCAAAACAGTATTCATTATGATCATATGGAAATTTCTAGGAGAGCTAAAATAGTTGTAACACATGAATTAAAATTAAACATTAAAAAGTACATCATGAATTAACAATGTAACCACATAAGTCAAATATAATTCTATCAAGAAATTAATATCAAATAGATAATACAATCGCATCACTCATACATTGCAATGTCATTAATCTTCTTCTTCATCCAAATTTTTGTTTGTATCATCCAATACATATTCCACATTGTAAGCATTGTTCATATCATCATCATCATCATCATTTATATCAGTTTCGATAATTTCATCATCCACACGGATATCATCTTCATGAACATTAACTCCTACACCATCATGATCTAGTTCCTCCTCTTGGACATCTTCGTCACGAACATCATCAACTAACTGTTGATCCTGATCATCATCTGCATCATCTTCTAGTTCTATAGTATCTTCTTCTTCCACCACATTATACTTTACTGACCTTCCTCTTGGATCATGTCTAGCAACAAATGACCAACCTAGTTTACCTGGAACCTATGAGTAAAATACCTGCTCAGATTGGCTTTGAAGAACATAGGGCTCATCTTTAGCTCACTCGATCAACCTTGTACTAACCATGGTAAATCCATTATCGTGTTCAATAACAGTTCTCTTGGGATCATTTTCATTCAATTGTATCATGTACCATAGGACGACGAACATAACTAATTTGAAGGACTTAAAGTCACATTCAAGTATATCATCCAAAATCCCATAGTATCGATTTTATGAGACTTCTGGATGTATGTCGCTTCTAGATGAAACATTAGTCACCTGAAATATTGTAGCTATCCCAGAATCAAAGTTTTCTTCGTGTCATCCAAATTTTTGATTCAAAATTTACAACCATTGCACCACATAGCCTTGTGGTGTTTCACCTGCAATATGTCAAACGTGTAAAAATTATTGCAATATTGTCAATTGATAAACATATTTATTCTTGGCCAGATGTATGCAAAGAAAAAATTCTCAACATATATATACATCAATATAATTGAAAATAATGAAATAATATGGGTGATTAATATATTTATGCATGCCTACTTATTTCTTAAACCATATGCTTAATCAATTTCCCTTGGTGTAACATTGGAATCTCCATTATGATGAGCTTCTTTAACCATTGAAGCCACACCTTCCCATGTTAATGTGTGACCAAATTGTTGACATCGTTCAATCCATACCATTATGCAATCAAAATTGTTTACAACATACAAATGTAGTGCATTCCACTCTCGACCAACTATATAAAAAAAAAATGAAATTCACAAATGATGTATAATTAGTTAATTACCACGGTATACGACCTTAATTTATATTTGATGTATATTGAAGATTAATAATCAAATTAGTATAATATACATAAAAAACAAATGTAAAATGTATTCTAATTAATCTCCATGACCATCTTATAATTACCTCTCCCCATCAGGTACTCCCCTTCAAATTTTTTAATGGAGTTGGGATCCCAAATGTGATCTACATGGATCTTTGATGCAAACTTAGGAAGATATTCAGTAATGTACACCATGGTTCGGTATACCATATATCCCTCCACCATAGAACCCTCAAGATGTGCTCTTTGTCTAACCAAAACCTTCAAAAATTTCAAGTGTCTCTCAACCATCCACATTGACCTTGTGTGTACAAGTCCACACAATTCAATCTCCTCAACTTGGTGTATGAGGTAGTGTTCTTGTGCATTGAAAAATATCGAAGGTAGACACTTTTGCATTTCACACATTAGATGAGGAATTTTTCTCTTCCAATAATTTATATCTTCTTTATGGATTCTTTTAGATGATATCCATCTACAATTCATTCAAGGTACAAATATATTGACGAGATTTAACAAAAATATACAATATATTACATAACAAGTAAAACAAATGGCAATTATAAGCTCTATACAATGAATTAAAAAAATATCTCTACTTACCTCATGTATTTTCCAAGATCATATATAACTTGCTTGACATTTTTGTCAAAGTTATCTAGGAGAGATAGAGGTAGAACGTATTGCAATAATTATAAAATGATCTTTTCATTATTTTTCCAAGAGTAGTAAACATAATACACTAAAAAGTATATGCATTATACAAATATATATAATATACTAGAATAATTACCTTAATGAAGGTATTCCAATCATGCGTTTTCATCCCTGACCCAAATTCACCTTTCTTTGTTATGATATTGTTTATGTTCGCAACAAATCCTGTGGGAAATTGAATTTTTTGCATGACTTCTTTTATAGCATTGCTTTGCTGCTCCGTTAATAACCAAGGAAGGGAAATTATATTAATTTGGTCTCCATCAGTATTTAATTGAATGAAATTTTTCATTGCATGATTGAATTCCTGAATGTCACTACAAATTTTGACAAGTTTTTCTTTGTCATGCCTTCCATCCAATATTTTCCATAACGTTTCTGTTATATTCTTTCTCATATGCATTGTATCAAACAAATGCACAATTTGTAGCTTCTCATAGTAGGGCAACCTACTAAATTGTCTGGGATAACTTTTCAATCCCTGTGGAAGCCAACCATTAATGCCTTGATGACCTTCATGAAGCATATAAGTTAAACAAATTAACAATGACAATCATTGTTAATTACAACATGAGTAAACATAGCACAATATAAAAATATAAATTCCAAACATATCATATATGATAGATAAAAAATTTGATCCGATGTATAACCTTGACGATTAATTCTATTATATTCCAACTTCCATAGGTGAGGTTTTATTCTTTGTGGTTTTGATATAGTCTCTTCTTTCCCATTGAAAAGATATTTTTCATTAGTTCGATACTTATGATTTATGTGGAGGGAGTGCCTATACTCATCAAACACTTGCTTTCCCAAATTTGTTGAACAATGAGATTTCATCTTTGGACCACAAATTGGACATGCAAATTTTCCCTTTGTTTGAAGACCTGTAAGATCATATATAATTGGATTAAATATGTCAATTTTTATAATTATATATAATGAATAGATTATTTAAAAAACGTGCATGATATCTACTTCATAAAATTAAATATCATTAAAGTGCAGTCAAATGTTATAACATACCACAAAAATGTGTTTGCCCTGGGGCATCATGAATTATCCATACAAGCATTGCATGGAATTGAAATTGTCTTTGTCCTATTGGTCTAGATAAGTCATACATAGTGACACCATTCCATAAATTTAGTAACTCGTCGATAAGAGGCTCGATATATACATTCATATCTTTATCTTGGTACTTACCTAGTGGAATTAACATAAACATTACATAATTATTATAACCATTTTAATGCAATATATATATATAAATTAATGTACATGACTATTAAATGAAAAAAATATAAGTCATTATGCAATGAATAAGACAAATGAGATGCTACTACATTAAAGAAAATTGATGTAAAAAAATACCTGCAACAATCATTGCCAACATTATGTGCTCCCTCTTTATCGACATCCATGGAGGAATGTTATTGTTGATAAAAAAAATAGGCTACACCGAGTAAATAGATCTCAGCTCTCCAAATGGATTGACACCGTCCATTGCCAATGAAAGTCCTAGATTACGAGGTTCTTCTTTAAAGTGTGGCCATTTTTCCTCCATGTCCCTAAATGCAGAACCATCTATAGGCATTCGGAGAATGTCGTCTCCACTTCTATTCCGTGCATGGTAATCCATAAATTGTGTTAAGATTTCACACCTAAATGATCGTTGCATACGTGGAATAATGGGAATATAATGAAGAACCTTGCGAGACACCTTTTTTGTTAGTTGATCCGTTCGATATCTACTGATATGACATTCTGGTAATTCTATTGAAAATTCATGTTGTTTATGATATATAATATGATCATTAGGACATGCATCTATTGCTTGATACTCCATTCCAATATCTTTCATAATGCCAAATAAATCTCAGTATGAACAAGGTAAAATGTTTGATGGTGGTAACAAAAATTCACCAATCAATCTACAACAAAAAAATAATTTGTTAATATAAAGAATATTAATGGTACATATTTCATCCTTTATTTACTAGTGATGAACTAACAACAATTAAAATATATGAAAAAAAATGATATGTATGACATACCTTAACATTCGTGAGATTTCTATGTTGGGTAAACCATTCATAACCTTCAAGTTCACCAACAACAATACAAAAGGGAGAATATTTGTTTGGGAGCCTTCATAAAGGGCCTCATATGCCTTCTCAATTACAGGTAAATCATGAACATAATCAAATTCATCTTGATCATCATGATCAGCTATGCCACTAAACGTGTCATGGATCAATGTATTTGTACCATCATATTCAACTATATTTTCTAGTGCATGATCATCTTCTTCCATAGGATCATTAACTTCATATTCGATATTCATAGCTCCATGTTCCTCTGCTTGCAAAACAACATTCTCCTAGCCATGATAATCCATATCATGTTCCCTAGGGAACCGCACCTTCATAATAATGATAGACACAAATAAACCATGATCATGATCAAGTGACTTTTCTTTTATATATAAAATGTTAAAACGATATAAATATTTACAAATATAAAATGTTAAAACGATATAAACATTTACAAATTCAATCAATATAAACACATATAATGAACAACTTACCAATGGACAATAATCATGCCCCCCTTCAATGTGACCATGTTGCCTACAATTTTTCTCAGTTGTTGTGATTAAAATTCTTCTTATCTTTAAGCTCTTGCAATTATTGCAAGGACAATAACATTTTCCATCACCCTTTCTTTTCAATCTAGCCCACAATCTAGCAACTGTCTCTTCATTTTTTTTTGGACTAATATTATCTGACATGATTTTTATTTACCGAGATTGAATATTTAGATCTTCAAAAAATATCAAACTCACACTCCAATAATTTTAATCATCGACAGGTAACAAAATCTAATAATTGATATTTTATACCAAAAAAATTTGGCATGCAACCACCCCTGCAAAAGAGAAGATAGTCTGAAGTTAGTGACCCCAAAAAACACTTTAAAATGCTAATTCCAGAAATTATTAAATTCTGATTTTACTATGATTTCCAACCATTAGACTCCTTAAATTAGGATATTGAACTTGCACAACAAAATTTGGAAATGAATTCTGAAAATGCACAAGTCTAAAAATGAAATCTGATGAGATGTTGCTTTAAAATATGATTTTCAAACCTAGAAGTACAAATCTGACTTCACAAATGAATTCTAGAAATAAAATAGTATGGCATAATAAAGAGTTTCATTTGAAGTGGACCAGCCTATTATATGCCTCGATAAAGTTAAAAGATCTATGAATTTTATCTACAATATAGCTTTCATAGTCATCAGTCTTATTCACATCCTTGCTTTGGATATCAATAGGCAACACCATTAGATGCCCTCCTTGAAAGTTCAATCCATTAAGGGAATAATGAAAGGGTCTTCCTTAATGATTACATCCATCTAATAAAAAATAGTGTATGGTTGAATAAGGATGATATCATTTTGAAAGGCTAAAATGATTGCTAAGACCGATCCTAACATATTTATGTTGAATACAATACATACAAACAATCTTGTATAGAACTTCACTTCCACACTCTCGACAAAATTGTTTTGTAAGGACAACACTTAATTTGCCTAGTTTTGTAGGTTAAGCTAAATCTTGTTCTCACAAGCAACTTCAAATGTCTCATACACTTCCATCTACTTATGAAGCAAGCCTCTATCTAAATTGACTTCACCATTACAATAGTGCTTCAAAATATCATAGGTCCATCCTCTAGTTTTATATGTCAAATATATTGACATTTGTATTGAATTTTATTCTATCCATGTAATTATTGTCTTTGGTCACAATGTTTATTCCATAATCCATATACAACTTCCTCCCTCCTATTGACATAGAATCAATATGGAATACTATCTTGACTTTTAAGCTAAATATTAAAAATTGGTTATAGCTTATACTATGCAAAGGAGAACAAGAATTAATTGTAAACTTATCATAAATTAAAATAGATAAGGGGTCACTCTATTCTACACATATTCACATACACAATGAACATGATATTTGGGGTTCCTACTCTTACTATTTTTCTATTTATTTATATAATAATAAGGTTACACTACAATATTTTAGTTCTCTTTTTATCTACTCTAATTCCTATTTCCTCTGATACATTCAATCATACTAGTATTGTCCTTCCTATAAGAACATTATATCATGGCTAAATGAAAACAATGTTTAATGCCGTGAGGCCCAAATTATATTCATGCATTAGTCTTGAAATGTCATCAAACTGAGACTAGTCATTGTTATATAGTATCAAAGTTTCATTCATACTATTGGTCAGTATGATTTCTCATGTGAATTGATTAAAGATTGATAACCTATATATTCATAGGGTAAAATCATTATGTTTGACAATGTATTGGCCAGTTTACTGACCAAAGCTATTTGCAAAATAAAAGATAGTAAAATATAAAACAATGATCTTTTCTATCTACTCCACTGTAAGACTGTAGAAATTTCCTTCCAATTTGAGTGTTGGAAGTCTTTATTATTTACAATGGAGTAGATAGAAAAGATCAATGTTTTATATTTTAATATATTTTATTTTTCATTGTATTTGATCAGCAAATATAGTTTGATGATGATTCTTTGATTAGTGCTACAATATTAGTATCTCGGGGTATTATATATGCAGATATAAATTACATTTGTATGATGCTTGATGTTATACCCATGTTCACTAGTTATCACGATAATAATTATTATTATGTATATGCAATATAGGGATACTATAGAGGTAGGGAGCAACGAGCAAAGATAAAATATTTAAGGAAATGGACTTCAAAGAAAGGCATGACACTTTACTATAGATTCCAAAAAGGAGATCAAAGTCATGACTATTCAAATGAAAAATGATTAGTCCATGTCATAACCATGAAGGGGGTATTGAAATTAATAATAACAGTGATAGGGTAGTATGACGAACTTTAAAAGATACATAAAGAAAAGTAACTGAGCAGTCAACAAGTCTTTTAAAACATCATAAATCTTGTCAAGGGTTCATTTTCTTCATAGCAGTATGGTAAACTAATAAATATCTCCATCTCACAAAGTTTCAAAAGAGGAAAACCTACAAGTGTATTAAGGAGTGCATGGACAATATCTTAAGGAGCTACCACAATTAATTTTTTCAAGTGTTATGCAAGGCCATTGAAATCAAATGAATAAACTCATGCATAACCTAAAAGACAAAGGATAGTCAAGTTGCTAGAGGTAAGGTATCACAATGGATATGGGATCACTTTCAATAGAGATGATGATGTTTCTAAAGGATCTCCCATTATGTCTATTAAAGACTTACATAGATATGACAGTCATATTTCATTGTCAAAAAGTAACAGAAGTTTTGAATGATCTTGCATAATAGGAAGGAGAGGACAACATTTACACCAAAGGAGCTTATATAGTCCATAGAAGAAGGTCATATGATTTCCATGAGAAAATATTGAATTAAGTTGCATACTTTACAACGAAAACCATGAAAAAAAAGAAAGTTGAATTATATAAACAATAGTCATATTCCTCCCTTAACATAAAGGACAATCTAAAGTACTAAGGAATTTTATATCCTTTATAAGAGATTGTTTTTAACTAGTTAAAAACTTGAGAGGGTAATACATAGGTTGCAAGGAAAGTAATTTTTTTATCATAAGTAGCTCAATCCAAAAGGAAAAAATTAAGCATGGAAAAGCATGAGTAGGTTGACTAGCTTCACTAAAAGCACAAGTTATTTTTTATAACATCTTACCTGGATATTACTTGATAAGGTAAGGAGTGCTCTTTTCCACTCAGTTTCATATGGTGTCATATCTATGCACAAATCACCAAATTGTCAAATAACTAAATAAATTTTATTACTTAATAAAGCTATTACAACATGCCATTCATGTCAAAATCAACTCTTCTTACCATAAAAAGTTTGGTTTCCAATTTGACAGGTTCATCTTTTGATTCCTGTATCAACTTCTAAAGGAATTTGGCAGCTTATACTTCTACATGAGGAGACAATTTCATCTTGTAAACTGTTCCAAAGTAGAAAAAAATAGAAATCATATAATCTACATGATAGTTATAGCTTGCTAGATGTTTGGTAACATCCTAAAAGTCTAAGTGAGTTGAGAAAAATAGAGAGGCGTTGACCTTCATTTTTCATTTTTTAGTTTGTTGCTCTAAATATCTCACAATATTTAGAAATTGGTTGCTTTCTTTCTTTCCTGTTCAAATAAAAAATAGATACATTTGTATAGAGTCAAGATGAATTCAAGAACTTTAGGTAACAGATATACCATAACTTCTTTTATAAGACACTGGCATCTAAGGTCTAAAATCTATTTCTAAAACTTGGCAAAGGGAAAAATACATCTTTATGAAGTAGTCTTCAAAAATATCATAGCTAAATGGCTCTAACTATCCACTATCAAACATTCCCAATTCTTTGTTCAACCCTCTAGGCATGAATCTTGACAACTATTTCACTCTGTAGCTATCCCTATGCCTTTGATATTATCTAGTTATGGCTCCCAAATCTATTGAAAATTGATCATTAGGATTAAAATTGAAAGCTTGCAAATATAATCTTTGTCCAAATCCATCAAGAATTTTCCATAAGTTATAAAAATTCCCTTATAAAGAATTTGTGAAGTCAAGTCTAAAATATGGAAATGAAATTCTGAAAATGCACAAGACGAAAAATGAAATTTGATGAGATATTGCTTTAAAATATGATTTTCAAACCCAGAAGTACAAATCTGACTTCATAAATGAATTCTAGAAAAATACAATGACTACCCTCAACCTGGCGATATCTTCTTGAGTTTTTTCTGATTTTTCCCAAGAAAATCATCGAGCAAAACACTGTCGCAATAAATAGTCAAGCTCAGTTTTATTTATGTCGGCCACAATTTAACTTTGCAAGTGTGTCAAAATTTTGTCAAAAAATCTTCATCGAAACTTCGACTCAAAATAAGGTTCGTCGAAATTTCGATGAACGTCAGGGATAAAATTAAAAAAAAAAAAAAATTTCACATTGAATATCACAAGTATTTGACAATACATCTGATTAAATGAACTTTCGTTAGATTTTGAAATCAAATGAGTTAGTGTATGGATCCTCTAGATCTCGATCTAGGATACCACCAGATCTAGTAAGTGGGATGTGCTCCCAAGCCCGCACATGTAGTAATGTGAAACCAGAAGAAATGGAACTACCTCTTCTATAGGAAACCTCATACATATCTTTGTAAAGATGAACAAGGAGACATGGGCCCCATGCATACCTAGTACCATGCTCAAATATATGCTCAATATATACACCCCAACCAACTAGAAATTTTTTTCCTTTCCAATCAAGAACAACAAGCCCTGATACCAAAGCACATAAAACCAATGAAATAGGATTTGCACTGTCGATGAATTGAGACAGGTCTATCTTTGACTCCACAACCCAAAGATTCCTAAAACCAAGAACTTGTTGCATGAAACATGTACCCTATCGTATAGAATAGGTCACAAGCTCTCCATGAATCATAACACATAAAATCCTCCATACATCCTCTAAGATGATGGTGGTCTCACCAGTCGGCAAGTGAAAGGATGATGACTTAGAATGCCATCTCTCGATGAGAGTGGTCATCATCACTTTGTGGCATGTAATCACTGGAATATAACATATATTTCACAATCCTACAATGTCTAGCACATCTCGCTCAAGCTCTTTGAAACTAGTGATCAAATCAATCAACTGACATGGTCATCACTTTCTTGAGTAAAGTAGTTTGAGAAATTCTTGCAAACATTCAACCCACAATGTTAAGAAGTTGCTACAAAAACATGAAACAAACTTAAGACAATGAACAAGCTAGCTCAAACTTTCAAAAATACAAGAAGAAGTTACTTTTTTGATAAAAGCGGTCAAAAAAGTCAAAATTGCTTATGTTATTGTCAAAAGTGGTATAAATAGAAAAAACAAACAAATTTCTCAAGAGTGGACATATCTCACAAATGGTGGCCATTTCATACCAAGAAATTCAAAATCAAACATTTTAAACAAAGGTGTAAAAAGAAGTGAACATTTGAGTCAAAAGTGAACAAATAAATCAAGTTCGAGCAAGAAATGCAAGACAAGTACATTTACAAACATTAAAAGTGGTAGAAACGATGCAATAGTGTGAAATTCATGAAACTACGACTATTGACTAAAACGTTTTCATGCATTAATTACTCAAAAATAGAAAGAAAAAAATAAGAAAGGAAAAGGTACTTGTTGATGGTGAAAATGACACAAACAACATTAAAACATAATATTTCTACTCTATTTCTCCTGAAAAAGAAAGACAACATGTAGTAGCCTAACTCCCAAGGTCCTGGTAGTTGGTTCTCAACTGTCTGGTGTCACTCAATCGGTTCATGCAACTGTAATATTCAAGGGGCCTGTGCTGGTAACAAAAGATTCAAGCGATGATTCATTTTACTGAACTGTTTTAGTAAATCAATGGGGTTTCAAACAAAAGAAAAAGATAGACCAAAGGGGTAAACTAGTAAGTATGAATCAAATTTATCTAGCATCTAGACATATATCTTCAAATAATGAATGTTCTTCCAATCGGATCAAGAAAACCATAAGATGACACAATCTATAGCATAATCTATACCACTGCATACATTTTAGGTGCTTAATCAGCTTCACAATTACACATCACAAATATTTCAAGGATTTCAAAACAACACACATTCATTCATCATCAAGATTATAGATCAATAGACTTTAATAACTTCAATTCAATGATAATCCAATAAGATAATCCTTAAATCTAGTTTCTTCTATTGACTTTCATCACATAAGAAACTAGCATGCTTCAGCACAATCACTAGCATTCAGATAGATTATAACTTATTAGCCTTATCAAATAAAACAACTCAATTGTAATAACATATTGCGTAAAACCTGTAATTCTATTAACTGTAAAAGATTAAGTACAAAGTATCTTTGTAATCACTACAAAATTCTATCTCCTAAATCAGGTAAGCCAATCCTATTCTCAATTAGCCAACCTTTACAATATGATACCCACAGGGTATTTATAGATTATACAAAAAATTTGAACTTCACTTCTATTTTAGGTTATCCACCTTTTTAGGAACAAAAAATTTCTTGGAAACTTAGATTGATTTGATCTTGAGTTCTTACATTAGACATTCAATTTAACTAGAGAATAGAAAAATAGAAGAAAAATAAGTCATGTGCCTCAACTGTCAGTGCTGCATGCAACATGCAAAGAAGAAAAAGGTCATACATATAGAAGATTTATGCATGTGAAGTTGGATCTGCAATGAACTCATCATAACTGGTAAAGACTTGCTGTAATGTATCTATTTTTGGCCCATCGACCCAGCTATCTTCAAATTTGATTCAATCCAACTCTACTGCAACAAACTCCCTCATACCTTTTACCTTTGTCAATTCTCTTCCAGCAGCTTTTATTTCTTCTTTGATATCCATTAACCGATCCAATATCAAATCTCCATCATCATCTCCTTTTTGCATCAGTCCTCTAAATCTTTCATCCCATTTCTCTTTATTTGACTCAAAGGCACGCCTTCTTTTGTAAATGCATTTACATATATAATAATAGCAATGACTGCTTCCAGCTCTTCCAATTGCTCAGTCAAATTATTAACAGCCTCCTGGATCTCATCCTTATGTTTACACAAGAAGCTAGTTCTAAAATAGAGTATACGAGAGGTTTTTCCAATAAAATCTTTATTCTCCTCCTCAAGTATGGACTATTCAAGAAGAGTAGCTAAAGGTAATGCACTAACCTTCTCCAACTTCTGATTGTATTCTTTATATTCTTCTTCTTGTTTCTCCAATGCTTCAATGTATTGATGCATCTATTTTATCAACTCTTCAGTGCCTTTTTAGGTCTCAAAACCCTCAACCAAAACTTCTCCTACCTCTTGATTCAACTTGTCCATCCACCTATCTACCATCTCTGCTTTGCCTCTTACCTGCACCAAATAATCTACCTCCTTTTTACTTAATAGAATAGGAGTCTCAATGGTTGTTACTTGTTGTGATCTCGGAGAGGAGACACTTTTCAAGAATGAATGCAATTGATCCAACTGAGCCTTAAGCTCATCCTTCTTTTTCTTATCCTTTATCATTCTTGATTTGGTTGTTGAAGCCACCACATCAATCAAGTTCATCTGTTGATTCCTAGTGGGTCTTCCCAAGTTGATAGTACTCAACTAATAATCTATTAGTTGCATGTCCCCTACCTCCTTTTCTATCATTGGCATGGCACATTCAACAACAATCTCTCTTTTATCTGTGAGTCAGGTAGAATGTAGAATTTTGGCCTTCTTTTTGGGCCTCTCTTGTTTGATCTCCTTCATCATATCCTCCCAATTGAGAGGTTGTGAAGGGGTTATTGCCCTCTTCTGTAGGTCCAATTTTAACCAAGTAGGAGCACTTAGAGCAGTAGTCATCATAGAAGAAGAAGAGGCAATAGTAGTATGAGGTGGCTACACATTTACCTGAGGTTGAGAGTCAACCCTCAATTTTTTTTTCTGTTCTTGCAGTATATGCATCTGTACAAGCTTTTCAGCCTCTTCCCTATCCTTTTGTTCTTGCCTTTTCTTATCTTACTCTTCTTTCCTCAACCTCTCTTCCTCCAATTGATTTCTCTCTACTTTTTCCTTTTCCAACCTTTCCTTTTCTAATTCTTCCTTCTCTATTCTTTCTCTTTCTAGAGCTTCCCTTTCCAATTTCTCTTTTTCTAAGGCCTCTAGTCTTTCCCTTTCTAACCTTTCTGCCTCCAAAGCCTTAATTTTTTTAGCCTTTGCTTCTTGTTGTTGTTGTTTCTTAACCAGCTCTTTGACTTCTTTTTCCTTTTGTAATTGTTCTGCTCCTTCTTCCTTTTGGCGAACTTCCTCTGCAAGTTTCAACCTAGCAACCAAGATTTCCTTTTCCCTTCAATTCCTTGCCTTCTCCTCCTCAAGGTCATGGATCTTCTGTATCAGTTCCAACTTGTCATTCTCTTCTTTGACCTTGAGTTCATGTTCTTGTTGCTTTCTTTGTCTCTCTATTTCATCAGCTGCTGTCTTGGCTTTACTTTGTCTAGTTTTTAATTGTTGTTGGTGAAGTATAGCATCAGCTTGTACCTTACCATCAATTTCCTTTTGTTTCTCCGCTACCACCTTTGCATCCTCAAATAGCTTCCATTTCTCTTCTTGTGTCAAAGCCTACTCAATATCCTCCTCTAGAGGCATGTTTTCTTACATATCTTTCTCTGATAGAGTCTCGTTTGAATCTGTCTTAACCTCTAGAATTTCCTCCTCCACGTCTTTTCCCTTGGCAATTTCAGCCATGGTATGAAGAGCTCCTTCTTGAATTTCCTTACTCTTATTCCTTGTAAGTGGGACTTGTGTGGATGATTCACCTAATGTGGGTGTTGAAACAACAGATCCTATTGGAACATCCCCTTCTTGCATTTCCTCTTCATCCTCTGCTGCCTCAAGTTCTTTTTCTTCGATGTCTGGAGGAAGGAATTATAATGGCTCTTTGGGAGGTGTCTTTCTTTTGATCCTCCTGTATCCCTTACCCTTTTTAGGGGTTGGTTCTTGAGGAGTCTGGGTTCTTAGCACTAACCATTGCACCCTCCTATTCAACACTGTCCTTCCGATTCGCTTAACATCAATGCTTTCTTCAGCATCCCAGTCAATTGGATCCAGGCTCTTGGTGCCAATGTTCAAAGCTTCATAGGAGGGGTCCAATACAATTCCATCATCCACCAATGTGTCAAGAATGTTTTCTTTAACACCTAGCTCTGACATGAGTGCAACAGGCAATCTTTCATAGTTCTTATTTCTCAAATCATACTCATCTTGCTGATCACTCCAGAAATCTTCTAGCAAATTGAAATGTCTGGTAAATACCAAAGGAAACAAAGCGTACATCTTACCCTTCAGATCAAAACACTTACGAGCTGTGTATAATCCCAATTTCAACTATATTAATTCATTACAGACCACCTTTGCTCCTACCAAGTGTTGACAACCATACTCACCCAACTTCATGGGAATCTTATGACATCCGATTTTATGTTTGATCCCAAACCGAGCATTAACTCCAAGAGCCTGATATACAAACTCCATTAGCACTATCTTGTTATTGCAGCATCTTGGAATCAAATGTGGATGGCCTTCAAAACCAGCCAACCTGAAGTATGTAAATTTGGGGTACTGGATGTACCAACATCCCCATTCAACAATGAATGCCATGGCTTCTTGACTCAACCGGTACCCTGCATCTCCATTCAATTGATTGATGATCACATATATAAATGCATCATTGACTCTTCTGAAATGAGTCTCAACAGCTTGAAGAGACAATTGGTCATAGTGCTCTCATACCTTCTTTTGTCCATCCAAGGCTCCCATTATGCCCACTCTGTTTAAGCCTGGGAAAATCCCCAATCTTGTTGCTGCATACACCACATAAGAAGTCATAAGGAAACACTTAGTGTTTCTGATGTTAGTCAGTCAATCATGGATAGCATTTGACACAATCATTGGCCAATCAAACTGATGGTCGCCCTGTGATATTATTTGGATGAAAGGAAACATCCATTCCTTGAAGTGGAACGCATCCCTCTTCCCAAATACCCTGGACAACATCAGTATTAAATCCGATACTTCCTTCTTGAAATCTACCCTCTTAGGTTGGTGTGCAAGCTTGGATAGATATTTCTTTTTTGTCTTCAACCACTTTTATTCAAATGAGACCTATTGGAGTCCTTATACTTACTATATTTCTCCAAGGCCTCTGCCTCATCCAACTGCACCAAGCTCTTAGGATCTGGGACATTAAATATACTTTGAAACATATGAGGAGTAAGATCAATGATCACCCTATTTTGTGAATCCATGCATAGTCTTGTAGCAGGATTGTAGGCACTGGCTACTGTTAAGATCAACTCCGGGCACTGGACTGATAAAGGGAACACAGTAATATGTGCCAAGCCGGAATCAACAATCCTTTGCATCCTTCCTATTAGATTTTCTCGTTCTGCAAAGGTTTCTCCATGTAACTCCTCAAAGTTGTACTGGCCCAAGTTCGTATCAGTGATGTCTGACCAGTCTAATTCCACCTTGCTCACCTTCACAGCTGAACTCCTGTGATTATACCTCAAGGTATAAGGCAGTTGTTCTAGCTTTAACTTCTTTGGTTTTGGTGTTGCCTTTGATGTTCCTGCAGGTTGGTTCCTTCGAGCAGCTTCCCCTGATGTTCCTAACATCTTTCAACTTTCCTGCAAGCCAAACCTCTAATTAGATCTTTAAATATCATCACCAAAACATGCTCTAAAAACCATACCTTTCATATATGCACCGAAGGTGGAACCAGGCAGAAACACAACTTAAAATAGTTTCCTTTTACAACACTGCTGGACTCGGAACCAAAAACCGATATAGATATTTCACTAACAATAAACGAGCTCGGAGTTGGAATCGGGAAGGTGATCAGAATGAAAAATGGATTTTGTTTTCTTCAGATTTTTATTTTCCATATTCTATTTTAGTTCCGCCTCCGCTTCCGACTAGGTCATTGTTATTTCGACAAAAGACTTCTTTATTATACGCGGAGCTGGAAACAGGATGAAAATGGAATCGATACCTTTTGCAAAACAGAATTCTCAAGTTCAAGATCGATTTTGATCTTGTCTCCACCTAGGTTGATCATGACGTCATCAAAGATTTTATCGATTTAACACACAACTCCATGATTAAAACCAAGGTCGTATTAAATGAAAAGAGGCTTTAAAAACACTATACTCATATGACCATGGGGAACAACTGAATTTTAGGGTATCATATTTTAATCATTTAAATGTGATCACAGACACCTACGAAACCCTAATCTAGAACAACATGATAAAAAATAGGGGACAAAATTTAAACCTTGGCATTTACCCGATTGAACGTGCGACAAAACTCTAAGCAAAAACAAAATTCAACTAACCTTAACTCACTGTAAATCATGAATTTAATCTACCTCATTGTAGATCCCTAATCCAACTAACACCATTTAAAACCTAAATTTAATCTAACTCACCGCAAATCAAAATATCACGACTAAAAACATGAAAGCGACCATGCCCTAAAACAAAAAGAACCAAAAACAAAAGTAAAAGAAACAAATAATAACCAGAAAAACAAATAAAGCAAAAACCCATTCAAACAAGCATACCAAGAACCACAGATTTTCATTTTAAAAATGAAATGATTCAAAGCACGAGCAAACACAAAAAACACAATAGTAAATAAACGAAGAACAACAATGATAAGAAACCCTACCTCGAACACAACAAAACCCTGCTAACCTTCTAAATTGATTCACACACAATAATCTTCCTCTTCTCCGATCTTTTCGCTCAAATGAACTTTGCCGTTGTTCTTTTGTGCTCCTTAATCTCTTAACAATGATAATAATGATTCATTTAATCCTAAATGAAGGTAAAAATGAGGATTTCTACCTACACGAGCAACTGTCATTAATGCATTGAAACACAGTAAAGGAGGAGTCAGAACTGAAAGAGAACCAACACTTCACAACAGTACAACTTCAGTCAAAAAGTCAATGATCCAAAAAACGGCGGGGGCGGAACTAAAATGGAAACTGTTTCAAAATTTTTAAGAAATTTCCAAACTTCATTCCAATTCCAGTTCCGGGTGCGCCAACTAAACACAAAACAAAACCAAAGACAAAAAGTAAAACAAAAGACCGACATAATAAAACTAAACAAAAGGACTAAGACTAAAACCAAAAGTTGAAAACAGAGGTGGGGGTGAAAATGAATTTAGATCTTGCAATTTTCAATAAACGCTAACCTAACACCCACTCCAGCTCCGAGTCCGATGAAGACAAAACAATAGACCGAAAGAAAAGACTATTGGGATGGGGCCCAGAACGAGTTTTGATTGTGGTTTTAGAACCCGATTTGGTTCCGGCTCCGATTCCAACAGACTTAAACAAAAATAAACAAAGTGTTGAAAGGAGAAAGACTCCAGACTTTGCTTGAGAGACAACAAGAGATAAAAATACATAAAGGGGGACCCATTTTGACCAAGGCAAAAGATGGGGTGGTTATGCAAGGTATAACAATACAATGAACCCCAATTTCATACCTACATAAACAAAGCAAACAAACATGTTATTAGATCATATGCAAGGTAAAACAAGGATTCCCCATGAAATCCATTTACAAAACTTAAAATAGGAAAAAATGAAGAATAAAATACAAAAAAGCATGTAAATCCTAATTAAGTGAGCAAACTAGAGATCCCATGGGGGAGTTGGTGCCAATGAACTGTTGAAATTGGCCCTTTCCCAACTCCTTTGTGTGATTGTTGATGATTGATCCACTTGATGATGAAGAACAATGTAAGTTCTTGAGAAAACCTACAATAACCTAGCTAAGATCTTGCATTGAGGATAAAGTTGAGTAGAGTAAGTTTACTCAAGATGTGGATGTTTGAATGAGAGAATGAGCCTCTCATTTATAGATTCAAATCTTGGAAGAATGAGTCAAAATAAGCAATATGGGATAAAAGATAATCCAATGGCATTGCGCCACTTGTCCACATGTGAATGGTTGAGGAATGAGCACATTTTGGTCAATGCACCAAAGAGGGGGAGATTTGAAATTTGAATTTGAAAGTTGGGGGGAGAGAAGAGTGGAGTTAATGTCAGTTGGCTCAATGCACAAGGACATGTAAGAGGAGTGAATGCCTTGTTGGAAGTACCAAGCCCATTTGAATTTTTAATTCAAATTGAGGGAATATTCCTTTTTGATGCTATGTGAGGGAAATAGGGATTTAATAAATGAATTAAATCTATTTTCATATGCAAGTTGCATTCTCTAGAGAATGTGACATGAATTAAGATTAAATTAATCAAAGTTTAATTAATTTAATGAAGAATTAGGAGATGTGACAATTTAGACTTAAATTTATGAATTGATTTAAATCAAATTTAGAGGAAGGGTTTAATAAATGATTTGATTTTTTTAACTAAGGAGGAATATGTTAGATTAAATCAAATAAGGTTTAATTTATTTAATTTAATAAGAGGACTTTAGATATTTTAATCAAATAAAATGATTTATTTAATTAAACAGACATGTAAGGTTAATTAAATTAAATTGATTAATTTAATCACTGAAAGAGGAAGACTTAATCCAATAAATGATGATTTATTAAATTAAGAGATAGAATGTGATGAAATGTTGAGAGTGTGATTTAGGAGGAAATGTTGTTAGTAATCAAGATCAAGCATGCCGAAATGAAACTGTACATTTTCCATGTCTACATTTTGCCCCTCTTTGAAGCAATGTACTTGTTGCATTGATTCAAAGAATAAACTATTGTGATCAAAGTTCAAAATTTCTTGATTTTTCAGATGCCCCACTGTTGCCCCAGTAGAAGGATTATGCTAGTATACTGCCCCCTCGAGAGATAGAGCGAAAATGTATGATTTTCCAATTGAGATCACGATAAAATGCAAGAGGAGTGGTTCTATTGATCAACGAACGAAAGATAATTATTTGATGTAAACAATTCTAATGATGTATAGATAGTCATCGGCCATGGGTAGCCTCATGTATATTTTGATACAACACACCGATTTTAGATAGAAATGTTAGTAAAGATAGAAGAATAAGAAGAATAAGATGGATGGAAGGAGGATCCACACAAGTTCACATTAATACTGATGGTGATGATGTATTGCTTACCAGGAGTTGGGATTTTCAAAGGGCCAATTGCTTTAATTTTTGATAACACACATAGGTACGATGCATCAAGGTATAAAGGACCAGGATGGCGTTGCACCTAGTGTGATGGACTTTGAATTGGCAATCAGATAGGAGTATTCCTATTCACACTTGACATACGGAAACCTTGCTAGGATGGACCTTAACAAAGCAAGTATTCGCCAAGTTATTTTACAAAAAAATCCAACAAGCACAACAAATAAAAAAGATTATGCTCAGTGCCTCATTCCTTTCTCTCTAAACCTGTTTTGTTTAGGCATCATCGAGAGGTCCTAGGAATGAGCGCAAAATAAGATAAGTCAAAAAGACCAAGATAAAGTAAACAAACAAGCTAATTTTCTTCATACCGCTAGCCAAGGCTAAACTACTATGGGGTACCTGATGCTTATGTCCATCGTAGGAAAGCTTCATCCTAGGACATGTAGTGATTAGGGTTTTGGTGAGACTGATTGGGTGATAAGCTATTAATACTCCGAGTTGACCAACTTGCTTGCTTACTAATCTAGACTTGAGACTCTGACGATTAGAGTGTTCACTTTGGAACTTGCTAGACTTGCTTCTGACTGACTCACCAAAGGGTGAAAGCAACGATTGATTTATTATGAGTGATGAAAATCACGGGTGAAGGTGAGATGAAATGGATTCACTATTTTGAGGTTGTTTTTGGAATTTTCATATTTTTCAATTTTTTTGGTATTTTCAAGATTTATAATGAACATACTAACTTAAAGACCTATCCTAGGGGTCTCGGGAGTTGATCCATAGATTAGCCTTGCCTACATTATACATGCAGAGGCCACGTAGTTCGACTGATGACAAACTTGACTCAATGATGAAATGGACAAACGGATTGCCATTTTATTGCTTAAAAGACTGACTTAAGATGCAGACTAGATGGGCAAATGGATTGCCAATGCGATGGACACCTAAAGGATTGACCTAGATGTCTCGGGGGATGATCAAAGATCAACCTTGCCTAAATTCAAGCTTAGAGACGGCATAGTTTGACAAGGTGGAGGACTGACAAGACTTAATGATGAATTTTTTGAAGATTTTTTTTTTTTTTTTTGATATTTCGACATGTTTTTGGATTTTTGAATGATTTGGATATTTTTGGTTTTTTTATTTTTTTGATGTTTTGATGATGAATTTTTGAATGTTTTTGAATTTTCAATGAATTTAATTTTTTTTTGATATTTGACATGTTTTGGATTTTGAATGATTTGGATTTTTGGTTTTTTATTTTCTGATGTTTTTGAGTTTTTTGATGAATTTTTTGAATGTTTTTTTTTTTTTTGGATTTTCGCATGGTTTTGACAATTTGGAGGTGGATATTCATGATGAAATCAGTGCTTTGTTTTGGAATTTTGCTGAAAACCAAACTTCAGGTTGATTGATCGGATCAATGGATTGATGGATTGATAGTTTGACTAAGTGTGTTAAGTCAAACAAGAGTGATAATGCACTTGTAAACTCTAGGAAGTTGTATTATCCTAGAATAAACTTGTACATAAGGGTGGTTTGACTAAGTGTGTCAAGTCAAATGAGGTGATTTTAGATTTGATAATTTGGCTAAGTGTGTTAAGTCAAACAAAGTGATGATAATGAGCTTGTAAACCCAAGGAAGTTGTGTTATCCTAGAGTAAACTCATGCAGAAGATGATAGTTTGACTAAGTGTGTTAAGTCAAACAAAGTGATGATTGATTGGATTCGATTGATCAAGATTGATGAAGCTTGATTTGGAACAAAATAGCTTTGATGATTTTGATGTGATGCTGAATGTGCACATTAGATGCGACTGATATTGATTATTGGATTGATGTTCGAAAAAAGATAGAACATGATAAGGAATGTCTTCTTATTAAAATATGCCATGGGCTAGTGATTTGGATTTTTTTGGTTCACAAATGCATTAACCAATTTGATTTCACATTTTCCAATGCCCAGATCACCACATAAGTTGGATGATATAGATCAAGATTTATTCTCGAAGCAAGATGCAAATATCTGCCCCCAGTGTCTAGCAATGTTTGAATGGCCATGGGTGGATTCTTGGATTCTTGGATATGGATGCATATGGTAAGCATGCAAAGGATTATCTTGTGAAAAGATAAGGTGTTCAAAAAGCGGATGCGCTTTTGGATAGTGGTTCAAGGTTCAGGTAGCGTTGGGTAGGATGGGATCAATGAAAATGACCTATGTCAAGATGTTCACCATAAACAAGTGCAAAGTGTGCACCAAAATTTTCCAAGATCAAGATAACTTGGATTATGGATGCAGATATATGAACATGGATTGGATAAATGATTCATGGATGAACGAATGATATGGCTGAAATGTTGGCTTTATTATGGATGTGATAAGATGCTTTCTCCTGAACTGGCATATGTATATGCTCGATTCTACACATGATGGCTGTTTTCCAGGTTTTCATCATGGTACCTATCCAAAGCGCCACCGAAATGGTTTTCACTAGAGGATGATTTTTTTCTTTACTATTTTCAATCATTTTTTTGATTTTTTTTGTTGTTGCCAAGACGCCTATTTGCCAGGTTTTCATCAAGGTGACCATTTTTTCAGGACAATTTTCTAATTTTTTTGTATTTTCTGATTTTAAGCTGATGCTGAACCACCTGGTGGTGCTGATGTTGATACTTTTTTCATAATGTGCCATCGATATCCTATTTGAAGAAGCTGCTTTGTCAAGACACGTGCACTTGAAAGCAACTTTTGAGATCCCTGATCTATTTTGCTAATACCGGAGTTAACTCTGTCTTTGAGCGCACATCACAATAGAGTGCATTCTGAATCCTTATGATGAAGGGTCACTACCAATACATGGTCAATGTGAGACTTGGATATCATGCATATAGGTGTGGATGAAGTGTGTTTAGGGATAAAAGATGGATTGGTTGACAGTTTGGAACCTTTGACTCTCCAAACTTGGGAAGATGAGCAATAATGGGTGGATACGAAAGTGTACATAGAATTAGGACCAACTACTCGATACACTTTGTATGTCGCTTGAGAAGCTTGGTTTTTCCTTTGTGGAAATCTTTTATGGATACTTGCCCCATTTTTATTTTTCCCCATAGTTTCTTTGACTGATGGAGTTTGATAGGGATAATCTTTCTTTGTATTTTTTGGCATCCATATGTACTTGATTTGTCCAATATGCTTCTTAGCTTTTTTTTCTTTGATAATGTTCTTCATGCTTTGATTCAAGTCTTTCTTTTGATGTTGGTCCCAATTCATGGATGGGGTGATGGGTGGATGAATATTCATGACATGGCGGGTTGTAGTATTGGCACTGGTTTCATCATAAGGATTCTTTGTGCTCCCTATGTTGATGTTTTCTTGTGACAAAGTTGCCCCCAGTATGGTGATAGTATTACTGATATGTTGAGATCCCTTGATTGTCAAATAACCAAGGCCTTGATGCTTAGGATTTCCAATAATCTGCACTAGTTCTAGGATACCTTGTTCATGTAGGCCTAATCCTCTACCTTGATGATTCATATGCTGAAAAAACTTATTTGCAATAGGATATGATTTACCTTGGAAACAAGGTGTTAATCCTTCTCTGCTCTGTGGTGCATCTTCAAAAGTGACAACTTCTTTATTGATAAGATAATTTTCCCTTAAAAAGGTTAGTGATCCAAGTTTATAAGTGATAGGATCTTCCATATGTGGGATGACTTCTTGATTGATATCTTTAGCTTGGTCTTGTGAGATATAAAATTTTAATGCTTCTTCAAGTGATGTTAAAGATTCACTACAAAATTCTTCCTAATGATTCATTCTTGATATGCTTTCATATGATATTTTTGATTCACAACTTCTGTAGAAGCCTTCTTCATGATCTATTTCTATTATGTTTCTGCGAGATTTTTCTATATCTTGATCATGTGTACAAATGTTAGGAGTAGGAGACTCTTGTACCTTGGTAATGATGTCAAGAGTATGAGACTCTTGTTTTGAATGAAGATCATCTACATGTCCATCCAAAGAAAGCATCTTGTGGGTAGATGGAGGAATATGTGCTATATGGATATGATCATCATTTGTGACATCTTGTAGGAGAGTGGCCATCACCTCATTGTAGTATCTTGCATATAATTTTTTTTGATCTAGATTAATGTCAGAATTGCTTTCAACATGCTTTGGATCAAGTTCTTGACATGGGTCAATATCAAAGGATGGATTACTTTCAAAGGTTTCTTGGACATCGTCATAAGGCATTGGAAGTGGCTCAATATCCTCTTGATCTTTGAGTGGACTTGGATCAAATGGTGAGTTGAGGATTATTTCATTGTTCACAACCGTGAGGTTGAAGGATGTCAATACGCCTTGGGAGGGACCATTGCTAGACCTTGGTGATAGTTGTCGATCATGTTTTGGAATAAGTTCTTGAGATATGCCCCCTAACTCATTAGGTGGTGTAGAGACATTGTCAACACGACCCTTGGTGGATGGATCTTGGTTTATGTTGATAGGATCAAATAACATCAACACTCCTTGAAATAGATCTTTGTAGGAGGGGTCTTGATCATGACTAAAAAATGGCTCTTGATGTATGTTGATTTGATCATCAGATGAGGTGGAAACATCTTCAAGGTGTTCATTGATGGATAGATCTTGATTATTGTTTTCAACAATTGTGGTGGGAATCTGTTGCAAACTCTATTGTGAGAGTAAGGCCTATGTTTGCTGCTGAGCCAACAACGTTTGTTGTTGGTCATGTTGTTGTTGGTTTTGTTCCTGTTGTGCCAACAAAGCTTTTTGTTGGGCTAGTTGTTGTTGTGCCAACAAAGCTTTTTGTTGGGCTCCTTGTTGTGCTACTTGTTGATGGACTGCTTGCAATAGTGCCCGGAGTTGTGCTTGCGCTTGTCGAGCCTAGTGTTGGGCTTGTTGGGATACTTGAGTCGCTTGTGCTTGCTAAGTAGCTAGCTGTGTAGCTTGCTAGTTTTGGAGAGCCTTTTTACGGGTAGCTTCTTGAGCAGCTTGCAACATGATGGAGAATGAATTGGTCATGTTGTGTTTTGGTGGTGGTGGTGGTGGATTGGGGATGGTGTTGATTGTTGGGATTGCTTGGATGGTTGCCACCTTTTGTTGCGATATTGATGGAAAAATGGGATGATTTGGTATGATTTTTTGATTTGGCATTATAGGTTGACTTTGAACATTTTTGTGGTTGAGAATCATATTGCCTTGATTTAGGTAACTTTGATTTTTCATGGTGCTACCTTGATTTGAATCAACATATGGAGTTGTCAACATATTGCTTCGATTTTGAACAACATTGGTTTGATTTGCAATCGTATCTATCCCAAAATTCACTAAGTATGGATTTGAAATGGTCATGTTTGGTAAAGTTGCACTTGGCATGTATGGATTTGGTGTGATGATGTTGTTTGGAAAACTCATGCATTGAGTGTTGGTTGATAGATTTGCAGATTTGGACTTGGATTTAAATCTATCATTGGAAAACATGTTCCAAACTTTGGATTGAGCATACTCAAATTCGTTGTACTTTTGAGGTTTGGAGGAGATAATGATGCTAGGTATAAATGTGAGTTTCGATAATCAATTGGCATTGTGATACTTGGATAGTTTGGTTGACTTGGATTACTCATGATGTATGAGTCGAGTTTGAATTCCATGTTTTTCTTGTGTTTTGACCTTGTTGCGAGAGTGAACCTCTAAGGTGTTTAGGACCAATGATGAGACAGAGGATGAAAAGGGTGAATGATATGGATGTTTGAACTTTTAGAAACTTTGGATCAATGCTAGACTTTAGGACTTGGTTTGATTTGATTGGTTGATAGTTTGACTAAGTGCGTTAAGTCAAACAAATTGATAATCCACTTGTAAACCCTAGGAAGTTGTGTTACCCTAGGGAAAATGTGTACACAAGATGATAATTTGGCTAGGTGTATTAAGCCAAACAGGATGATGGTAAACTTGTAAACCCTATGAAGTTGTGTTATCTTAGTTAAAATTTATTCAAGAAGATTGATAATTTGATTAGGTGTGTTAAGTCAAACAAGGTGATATTGATTTTCCAAAAGTCTAGCATGAAATATGTTTTCAAAGCTCCAAAAGTTGTTGGTGAAATGATGTTTGATTATTTTTGGTTGGATGAACTGATGATTTTAATCCTAGATGACCCTATGAGGACTTACTAACAAGACCAAGGTGATGAAGAACATGCTTTTCCCTAGGAGTAATTCAAACCAAAAGACCAAAGTTCGCATGGAAAACAAATGACTCAAAAGGGACCAAGCACATGTGTGGTTTAGTTGTTTTTTTATCTTGCTTAGATAAATTTTTTGTTACCAAAGGCACTTGCTTGCTTATGTTTCAAACTATGTGTCTAATTTCCCACTTTCGTTCTCATCCCACAAGGTCCATTGTGTGGAAATCAAGGAAAATAGGGCAAAAGTTAGCTATGTTTAACCTTCTTGAAAACAAATGATGATAGAATTCAAACTCTTAGAAACCTCTAGGAATATGATCCCTAGGGAAAGCAAGAGTGTCCAAATTTGTCAAAGGTATTTGTTTCCCACAAGGTGTTTGAAATTTTGAGGTCTTGTGTATGTTTGTTTTCAAGTGTTTTGGGAACCATGCAATGTGTTCTTTTCTTTCAAGCACTTGTACAATCCTAGGATGATGAGGCAATATCTTGTTGGGTTCCCACTTGGATAAATCTAGCTATGCATATCTTGTGTGAATGGCTAAATGCTTGACCACACTGGCTCCCCTCCATGACACTCACTTATTCGGGTCAACCGAGCATTAGTACCCATGAATCTCCCATGGCATACTTTCCATTTCCACAACAAGACCACATGTATAACGTGGGGCGGCTTCAAAAGACATGACCTTTTGCACCAACAAGATAGACAAGGTTTTGGTCTTTTTCTAAACAAAGGGTTCTAATTCAGGCATTCCGTTCATGGGGGATTATCCAACATCGGCGAGAGTCCATTGCTATCCATCTCGTCGGAATAATCCTCGTGATTTTTGAACTTTCCTCAAGAATCCACACTTATATACTGGTTGGAAGTTGCTTGGCTTTAGCGTGTTCCCAATTGGGTCATTCCCTTGGGTGATTACTTTTTCCCACAAGGCAAGCCCTCTAAGATAAACAAAAGCAAGCTAACATATCCCGTCGTTTACACAACCTTTGTTGAAAAACAAAGGGGAAAACCTCCGCAATATGTCGTGCTCACACTCACATGTTTTGTTCAATTTGAAGTGCCCAAATTGAAATGTGGAGGCAATCTTTTTAACAACCTAATATCACTAAAATGTTTTTGATTCTCAAGATCACAATGAAGCGTGAGAGAAGCACATACACATTTTGAATGATATTAACTTGTAAAAAATATTGTAAAACATGGAAAATATTTGTTCATTTTAAACCTCAAAGCAATGATGACTACTTTTTAAACACCAAAAGAAATGTGAGATTGCCTTGTTCAATTTTAAGTCCAAATCGAAATCTAGTAGATTGTTCTAAAGTTCTTTTTAGCCCCTTGACAACTTTTGAAAAGAAAATTTGATTGTTTATTTTAGAACCCAAAAGAAATTAGTGAGTCCTAAAGAGCATGAAGGTGACAAATCCTTGGAAAGGGATTATAATTTCTCCCAAAGTGTTAAAAAACACTTGTTACAATCATGTGATAATTTTTTTTCTTTCATTTCCATGCTCCATGATCCTTTAAAACCTACAATACAAGCTTCAAATGTTATATAAAATCAAGAAATAAGAAGATATGAGGGTTAGATAAAAGATTAAGCATATAAACCCTAAAATTTAGACCAAGTTTCATGGTGTTTTGACATTAGGTGAAAGTTTTAAAATTTTAACTCTATCAAAGTTGAGAAACACCTAAACCATTGGATAGATTATGAAATTCTACCTCATTTCAAAAAAAAAAGCTTCGAAAAAGACTAAAAAATGACCAAGATACGACTATTTTAAAATTGGGTGAAAAAACAAAAAATCATATGCGACGCCCTTTGGGAGCTGCGCTATTTGCAAGTGCAGTGCTCTATAGCACTGCACGGTGCTCTTTGGAATAGGTGCAATGCTATATAGTGCCGTGCAACTCTCTAGGTGCGGTGCTCTGTAGAAACAGTAAGCGCAATTGCGGCGGAGTTTGCGGGTGTGGCGAAGTTTGGAATAATATAGCAGCGCACTTGCAAATGTGGTGCAATACAGAGTCGCGGACCTATAACCTGCAAAAAAAATAAAAAAACAGCAGAATTTTCAAAAAAACGTGATTTGAACTCAAGATTTTCCTTCCTTCTAGTGCCAAAATGTGAACCCCAATTTCATACTTGCATAAACAAAGCAAACAAACATGTTATTAGATCATATGCAAGGTAAAACAAGGATTTCCCATGAAATCCATTTACAAAACTTAAAATAGGAAAAAATGAAGAATAAAATACGAAAAAACATGTAAATCCTAATTAAGTGAGCAAACTAGAGATCCCATGGGGGAGTTGGTGCCAATGAAGTGTTGCAATTGGCCCTTTCCCAACTCCTTTGTGTGATTGTTGATGATTGATCCACTTGATGATGAAGAACAATGTGAGGTCTTGAGAAACCCTGCAATAACCTAGCTAAGATCTTGCATTGAGGATAAAGTTGAGTAGAGTAAGTTTACATAAGGTGACATTTAATTAAATAATTAAGATTATTTAATGAAATGAGAGGACATAAGGTGTTTAAATTAAATAATTTTTTTTATTCAATTAAATAGGATGAAAGGTGAATGTGAAAGGGGGTGAATAAAATTAATGATTAATAGATGAAAAAAGATGTATTTAATTAAATAACTAGGCTTATTTAATCAAACAGGCAAAAAGAAGATGAATTTTAGGACAAAACGATGTTAGTGACCAAATTCAAGTGTGTAATATCATTCAAGATAGTTTTAAGTGTCTATAAAGACTACCACAACATATGGAGTGTACCTAAGATCCTTCTTCTCTTTGCTTGATGTCATTTATCACATTTAGTAACTTGTTATTCTAACAAAAGTAGGGAGAGAGAGAATGGAGAAATAGGACATAAATTTCAATAGCAAAAAAATGCAAAGCTTGAGTTGATATTGTTTTGGTATAAATACAATATCAATCATTAATAGATATCTTAAAACAAAATAATTTTGAAAGGAATGGTAGATCCCATTATTACTAAATATTTGTTACTCATTTGAACTACTATGATTTAAGGCTCCTTCATAGGCTTTGAGCGATGCAAACTATCTAGCAAAAAGTGATTAATTTTTATTAGTGATTATCAAATATTCCTTCTAGAGATGGATGGATTAGTTACCAAGATTTCAAGAACAATACTATTACTGTTAGGGTATAATAAAACATGACTAAAATTTATAACTACAAGTATGCTAATTTTGGGAACATAAGGATCAAAATAATCTTCAATAAATAGTGTCATAGTTGTAGAATTACTAAGCATACATTGAGAATATATTAGGTTTCTTCCCCTTTGTTCCACTCATTAGGCCATCTTTACTTTGCACATCTGTCTTCATGGGGTAAGTATTCATCTAAGAAGATCTTGAAGAAGTTATATCTTAATTCACAATCATGTCATATTGAATTGATTACCCAACCTTGATGACACACTTTTGCAAATACAACTTCACCTCATGATAACAAAGGAGGATAATGGGACTAAAATTTGAGTTTTGGAGTATGCTTTCTATTTACCCCTTCAACAAAGGTAAATTACACCCCAAAAACATACTCACCGGTATAGAATTATCTTTCTATAGCTTATTGACAAAATCAAACACTTTATCCAAAGAACCTTCAAATATCTCCAATATTGATAACACTCGAGAGATTAAATTTTAGTTAGAGGCATTTCTCTGCATAATTGTTGAGACAATTAATTTACTTGTACCCAAAATTTAACCTATTGTGCTAAAATGTATGCAAAAAACTATGAAGTGTTGAGGCCTTGAAAAACTCCATGGTTTCATATATCTTGAGTTCCACTCTATCGCAACTTGAAGAGACAAATTATATTTGGTTTGAACCAATTTGTGAAAGAACTCCTAGTAATTGGTACTTCCTTCCTTTATCAATTCTCTTGCTTTTTTGTCACGAAAAAAATTAATCTCATTCTCCCATAGGAAGTTGATACTTCCATATTAGTGTTAGAATCTTTAGACACAATGTGTGGCTCCAAAGGACCCAATATTTGTAGAAAAAGAAAAGAAAGAATAATATGGGACAATCATAGATGACATGCAAAAAGCTAGAGAAAACATCATATGTGAGGAAGGCATAAAAGGGTGATTAGTTAGAAATATTTCATAGTTTATTTTATCCATAAGCCATTTGGTACAATAAATATCCACCATTAAAATACTATACAACTTGAGAGGCCAGAAACAGATGTAGGAGATCTTTAGTGAGGATGGGGACTAATGGGAGAGAGATAGAGAAAAATACTAGCCTATAGAAGGTAAGTAGGGAATGCAATATCCAAAACCCCACTACCCTAGATGGATTCCACTAACTCATTGCAACATAAATAAAATGAATTATTGGGTGGGATATGTATTGTGATAACTAAAAATTTGCAGAGGACTACCTTGTTACTTAAGGGTCATTTGAGCCAATGGAAAAAGATTAAGGTAGGAAAAAAATGTTGACACCTCATTTGTATAATGTCTTTTTTTCTTAAGTCATGCCCACCTTATTTATTTTTGCCTTATTTAGCCCATCATAGATAACTAATATAATAAATATTTGTATAGGTATCCATTTGTTAACTTTGTCTAAGTGTTTTATTCTATCCTCCATGTGCCTAATGATATGTTAAATGTGTCCAGTGTTTAAAAAATCCAGTTATGGAGGTTTTAGTTTAGTTCCTTGGTATTATAGTTTTTAGTATTTCCCATTCCAACTAGATGTAGAATTTATGGGGTTTCCATCCATATTGAAACATGTGAACTCCACTTCACTTTCCCACAAGCTTTCCCTAGAATCTAATCAAACATTTTCTTATCCAATATTCATATCCATTTTGGCATCAAATCCTTGAAAAGTCCCTTCTCCACTTATTCCTCCATTTTTATTTATTAGCCACCTTTTTGGGATTTTGAAATGCAATTGAATATCTTCCCACATCCACTTTAGAGTTTCACTTCAACATCGTATCCCTATAGAGGTTCACTTCCCCATCATTTCTTTGCAAAATTCCTTTTTCACTCATCTTTTCACTTTCCTCCTTTTTCCCTTTATAGGAATTTAATGTGAAATTGGACATTCTAATTTCATTCTAATGATCACTTTAGTAATATATTCCCACATCCACTTTAGAGTTTCACTTCAATATAATTTTCCTATAGTGGTTCACTTCCCCATCATTTCTTTGCAAAATTCCTTTTTCACTCATCTTTTCACTTTCCTCATTTTTCCCTCTATATGAATTTAATGTGAAATTGGACATTCTCATTTCATTCTAATGATCACTTTAGTAACATTTACTTGTATATGTTAACTTTAAAATTCTTTTTTCACCAATGCATTCCTTTCTTGCTCTAGAATTCCATCTTCCATCTAAAGTTTATTTATTTTTATCTAAGTGCAATTGCACTTGTTTTTCTTGTATCTTGTTTAGATGGTTTTTCCCATAAACCCCTTTCTATTGATGTCACTCCTAATTGATGATGTCACCATCCTCCAAGCAACGTACCTCCCATGTTAATGTCACCATGGCCATGGTGACATAATCCTTTCTTTCCACCTTTGTGGTGTTTCCATCTGCATTCAAACATGTGAACTCCACTTCTAATATTAACTTCCACACACTTTTCTTGCATCCACTTCAAGATTGATTTCTTACAAATCCTTTTATCATCCATTCCTTCCCTTTCTCTCATTTCCTTATTTTTTGGAATTCTATGTGTAACCATATGAAACTACCACTTCACTTCCATCTTCCACTTGCACTTGAATTTATGAATTCTTCCATTTCACTTCTTGATTGAACCTCAAATATTACATATATACAGTTGAACACCATTTTTAAGTATAAATCATTTTAAAAATCAAGAAACTATTAAAGAAACTTTTTGAGGTTCTATTTTTCATTTGGATGGTCATCATTATTAACTTCCATAGTAATTCCCTACATCCCCTTCTCATGTCCAATTGCACATTATAATTTTTTAAGTTTTTCAAAACTTATACCTCTCCTAAAATACTCTACGATCATTATTAATGCCTAATTTGACCTTGCAACCACCTAATATAATTTATTCATGCCCAAAATACATAGTAAATAATTGAATGATGGTACCCCTATTCCATCTCTTGGTATTATTTACAACATATTTATTGGTCTGATTCATGTTGTTTTTCTCTAGATTTAGTACCACCATAAATATAGATGATATTTGTAAGTTTGGGAAGAAAATTGCCCCTATGCTTCCATGGTACATTCTAGTTGATTTTTAGCATATTTTCAAGAAAATTATGCCCAACATGTGTTGGTATTGTATGAGATCATACTGATCATGACTTGGAGGCATTCATGCTATATTTGACATTTCATTCCCTATGTATTAAGGATATAAAGGGAATCACTTGAAGAAGAGGGAATAAAAGATAAATAGGGGAGCATAACAAAGGAAGAAATTGGCTCAATAGAACCTAAGGGTTCCATTTTTTGGTTTTGGGTAAAACACTCTGATAATTCAATGATATGATTTCATCTTGAATTTGTAATCTTTGAGGAGTGAATGGTTAAAGGAAAAATACAACCTGACTAAGTGTCTCCTTATGCAGAATATGTATTTTTGTATGTACTACTGATTATTTGGCCAACCAAAATACTATAAAATCTTCACAAATATTTTGTGGAGTATATTTTCAAAGTAATAAAAGATATGTATGGGTATGTTTAAGGATTACCAAGTAGATTTGTTTAATATTCTACAACTATCTGATATTTTGTTTAATGTATGTGTAGAACATAGTTCACATTTAATTTCTGGAAAAACATTATATTTTTGTGATATCTTCATTAAGGTGTCACCATTGTTATTATTTCATATTTTCTATGATATCAGTGAGTTTATTTACCAAATGAATATAGGCACCAATCTACTACAAGTTCGACCCCCTACCATCTCACAATACACCAAAATAATCATAAACAAAATTTAATTTATGTTATTTTTAGTTTTAGTCAATGCCACATTTGAATATATAAAACAACACTAGGGTCTATCTTGAAAGAAAATTCAAGAAATTTATATGGCATACAATATTCTTTGATAAGGTTCTTGGCCTTGAATTTTTCAAACTAGCATATAGGCATGAACTGGCAATAAAAATACGAGTACACTATACAACTTGGGTATGGCTTGTTTCAAGGAATTTTATAAATTTCTATGGTGATATCTATTGCAATGCCTTAGGGAACCCTCCTTGGTTTAACATAGTTATAAGTGAAGGGGGTCCTACCTAACTCAGTAATTGGTTCATAGTTTCCTAACCAACACATAGGTTTCACTATTTTCTTTCTAGGTTTGACACCCCTAGAACTTGGGATACTATTGAACCTTAGGGATTTAGGACATAAAGCTCATATCATTGATAGGTTATACTCATCTAATAATAAAATTATGGTTGTTTGGTTTTTTTTAAAGATAAAAGTATGGGGATTTATTAGGGAGCCCCAACGTACAACACATTCATTAAATACAAAAATAAATATTACTAAATACCTATGTAGACAATTCAAAAAAAGTTGAATTAGACTTAAAATAAACACAAATCCTACCAAATCAGGAACAACTTTTTCTTATGATAATGAATAGCCATATTACCCAAATACTATTTTTTAGCCCACCTTCCTATTATCAATGTATGTCCAACCCACTATATCCCCCTCCTCATATTATAATGAAATTGGATATGCCAAAATATATTGATTTATGGTCTCTAAGAGAATTTCTAGAATATTTTCTTGTATAGCCCATTCCTTTTTTTGTGTCAATCTTGATGGTGAAGAAATATTACCAATTCTAAATTTAGGAGGAAAGAGAAGCTAATAAATTTGGTACAACGTACCTCTTTATTTATTTTCTCCCACACCTTAATAGACTTGAGAAAAACCATAGTATTATTTTTCCACCATAGAAGGGGAAAAGAATACATTTACATACCATGGAAGGAATAGAGAAGCCCTGATGTAAAATTCAATATTAAAATTGTTGTTTTTATCATCATTTCTAAAACAAGTATCTTGTGAGTCACAAGTGGAGGGGATATATTGTCTTCATTAGAAGATATAAATACTATACTCATTATTGATAAATGGGATAAACATGATCCCTTTCATCATGCTACCTTTTGGGGATTTGTTGGTGTTACCAACAAAAAATCTATAGTTACATGACCCACCCAAAAATTTTAAACATTCCAACACCCTAGAATCATCATCACTTTGATAAAAAATAATTAAGTGAATACCTTTATCCAAGACACTTATGGATCCAACCACCAAGATATATTTATCCTATATGAAATTCACCATGTCAATGCCCATGTCTAGTAGAAAGATAAAAACAAGCTCCTAAGATCCTTGATATATTGAAAACAAGTTTTATTTTAGGTTAATGCAAAATATAAGGATAAAATGGACATAAAAGTATAATAAGGGTATGCAAATTCTATTATTACATTTTTAACCCTACTTAGTAGATTTACAATTGGCTATAGGAGGAATTACACTAAAGAAATAATACAATAACATAAATCATTAAATTATAAAGGATACATGAATGCCAATATGATAGCTATTGGTATTTATTCATGATCTTTTCTCTTGTGCTATTTATTATAGTAGTTACTATAAATTACCCAAGGAGAGTAGTCATTATATGCTAAAAATAAAATGAGGCTACACACAAAATAGTACAAGTGATGATTTTCCAAGCATGCTATGATAGCATATTATATAAAACAACCAACATTAAAATCATAGATTTGTTTTAGATAACTTCATGGATATTTGAAATTCTAATCCCTATTTTTGGTAAGAGACCTACAGAGAGCCATTTCCTAAGAAGAATTTATGAAAGCATGGTAGTGACCTACATTATAAACTAGGTAAATGGTATCTTGGCAATTGAATTAGTTGGAAGCTTAGATAATAGTGTGGAAAACAAGGCTAAAAGAAAAGGGCCATGCTAGGGGAACAAGAAAGTGTTATATGATTATTGGTTTGGTTTGGATTGGTTCTTGTGAGGGAGCCACCCCATCACTAAATTATAGCTGACCCAATAAGATCTTAGAACTAGTTTGGAATTTTGCAAGATCCACTCGATATCTTGGAAATAGTTTCATATTTTTAGAAAGAACCACCTGAAATATTGGAAATGGCTTTGAATTTTCTCAAGATCCACCTCATGGATAAAGATGGTAGACAACCCAATTGGAATTATATTTTTTCATTAATTTGTTGAATGAATAGGCATGCATAGAAATTATGTGTGGTCTAGAACTTGGTTGTAGTCAAAATTAATTCTCAAGTGAATACTAGGAATCATCATGATCCACAAGTAATGCTCAAATGTGAGGAGTAACATAGAGTGGTGTATGATACATACCCCCCTTTGGCCAATTGGAGAAAGAGCTCAACTAATTGAGCTATCCACCATAAGGTAAAATATGATGATGATGATTAGGCTACCATAAGTAAAGATGATTATAAAAAGTGTGGGTCAATGTGAATCCCTCAAGGAATATCATAAGGGAAGATAGTGTCTCATGTCACCAAGTGATGATGTGAAAAATTAATTGACAAGAGGAACACCTTGAGTCATTACCCTAAGAGTGGTCCAAGGATGATGATGGAAAATGTGAAGGATCATTGGGAGACATGGAAACAATGAATTAATTGGGTTTGGTAATTATGAGGCTCAAAAGAGAGGAAACTATATATTAGTCATATGATATGGTAATGGTTAGGCTCAAAAGATAAGACATGGATAACCATTGGATAATTGGTAGATGGATCAATGATGAGGTACACAAGGGGGTCTATATGGTCATGTCCCCAAGGATGGTCAAAGTGATGAACCACTAGGATATTAAAAGATATATTGATGATAGAACTAGAAGAGGAAAATATAGTCAATGAGGTTTCAATATAGGAAAATAAGCAAAGATGAAGAGAGCATGAACAACACCAATGCAGGATTGAATGATAAATAAGGTAAATTATAGTATATATACACACAATATCATGAGAAATTCCATTAAATTATTAAGGATGTACAATAACATATGTATGGATGTAAAAAGAAGCTGGGAAAATAACATAGATAAGTGAACACTCATACAACTACATTTCATGAGATCGGTTGGAATAAATCCTAATAGTAGTAGGTATTGATAGTGACTAAATTTTGGATCATCATTATCTAGCTTATGATAGTGGTATGAGTCAAACATTGAAAAATCAAATAATGAGGGGAAAGGTGTGAAAATCAAATGATGATGGTAAAAGGTAACAACATGAAAATTTTGAAAAGGAATAAATAAAAAAAGTATAAATAATCAAACAACAATAAAATGAAAAAAGGATCTTCTTTCAAGCTATTGAATATCAAGGATTTTACATCAATGTGTTTCAATGTAATTTCCAATGTTTATGCATCTAGTTTATTGAGGAGTTCTATTATTATAATTTTCATTGGATGTTGGCTTTGTGGGTGGAGTGAAAAATTATGGGATGTGATAAACATAAATGGTAATAAGGTATCAAGTAGTAGGTAAAATGAAATGGATTTCCATGAATTATTTCAAATTTTAATCACAATGTGCTTAGTTCTTTGAGGGGTTATTTACTGAAATAATTAATTGCATACGGATTGAGAAGTGAAAATTTAGAGGGAAATATTATTTTGTGAATGTATACTTATCAAGTCATGGTACTAGTAGAATGGAAAATATGTAATGCACCGCCTTGTAATCCTAGAGGAAGTTGCAATAACTACAAAAGTGAACATTTTTATTTTATTAAAAAGTGCAATATTAACATGAAAGGTGCACTAGCTATCACCAACATCCTCTAAGGCACGAGACTAAGGTTAAATCCGATTCCCACAACATAAACAATACTCAACCATAGCATAAAATTAATTACTAAACATGAATTTAAAGCACATACATTCAAAACATTAAAATTGCATCACATAGATTAGATATACATCAAGATCCAATTATTACATTAATTTACAAATAAGGTTTACAATACTCATTCCCAGAATGAGGAAGATCATACATAAGATTTACAAGATTACATGAGACCTCCTTGAATACAACTGATGAGTAAATTAAATACAAATGTCAACTAAAATAATACATCAAAAGAAAGGAACATATTCATTGGTACCACCACAAGCTCTCCAACTGGAAGATATCACCATCACGAACAGAAGCAAGGGGACCCAACGGAGTAAGGTGCATGTTCCACCCAACCAAGTGGTACCCGAAGGCCCACTCCCCATGCTAGGAGATAGTAACAAAGTTCCCTAGGCAAGAGAATCTACCACTAGACACAAGCTAACACATAAATGAACTTAAAAAATACCATTACTACACTAACTCATTGGGTACAAAGCTTCCAAAGTTAAGTAAATAGATACACCAGTGAACCAAACATACTGTTGACATAGGAGGAGTGTCACCACAAAGGTGCATGGGTTACCCTGAGAGATCTTCCCAGACCCCGACCCCCATCAAGAATCACTCTCCTATTGTCAACACGTGGAACAAATCCACAACCAAAGGTAACTAGAGCAAACTACAAATATTCAATCCCTATTCAAAAGATAAGAGCAACACTTCCCCGTTCGTGGAAACCGGGTGATTTATTAACAATGAAAAGTGCACTACCCAAGGGTAACAAAATAGGCTAACATTAAAATAATTCACAACCCCCAAATCTATAACACAACTGAAAAACTTATAACACATTTAATCCAATTCCCCAAAAAGTGAACAAAGAAAATTACATGCAAAGGCAATAATACATGAAATAACTACTTTTCGAATATATATTAAATCCAATTTCCCCATCTCAGTAAATTTACAGTAAAGAAATTGCCCAAGTAAATAAGATAAAATAAAATAAAATTAAAGCCCTTAACAACCAGAGAAGGGAAATTCTAACTTATTTGAATTTCAATTTCCTCGATTACTTTTAATAGAATAATAATTTTACTAAAATACTAAATCAATCAAATCTTCTACTTGTGCATATGTTGCATGCACCAATTTTTATTTATTTTTAATTAAAAACATTAATTATATATTTAAATATATATACATTGAATATATATATATGCCAAAGTATATACATTAGATATATGTTAAAATATTTTAAAAAATAAACATTAAATCCAAATCCGTATTAAATATATATTTAATAAATATATACATATATATTTGTATATTAAATATAAACTAGATATATATATATATAATATATATTATATACATTAAAAATTATTAAAATCACAAAATCGAAATCCATTTAAACATAGGTGGATGGAACTCACAAAACAAAGTTCATGCAAGTTAATGGAGGTCGTTGTTTATACAATTGAGCCTTCCACTTAGTGGTTGTAGCCAAAGGTAAGGGGGATGACTGTGGAGGGTTACCTCCACACCCTTCCCCATATACAAATAAACTTCCATTAAAAATAAAAAATTTCAAATAAATTTTATCCCCAACTGTAAGAGGAAATCGCCGTACGGCAATAACAGAGAAATACCTGAAGCTTTAATAAATTTCAAGTAGTAATATATTTATTTATATATATATATATACCACAATATATATATATACCACAATATATATGTATATATATATTTATGTAAATTTGATTAACAAATACTATAATTGGGAAAATAATTTCCAAAATGCATTCTACAGGAAACCTTTCAAAAAACATCCAAAAGACAATTTACAGAGAACTTTTCTACAGGTGAAATTCTCAAATAAAACATAGAGGATTCTTTTAAATTTTTCCACACAACGAATCTTAAGAGAAAGAACAATAAAATTCTCACAAATAAATTTTACAAGAAATTTCCCAAGAAGCTTCAAACCTACAAGACAATTTTCTACAGAAAACTAAATTTCTTTCTGAGGAATATTTTCTTTCCAGATCCTTAATTGTATTCTTTTGGGTTCTTCTATGTTCATAATAAAACAGATTTATAGTTTTGCAATAGCTTCCACAAGGGATTTAATCTCTACAGAGGATTTTATTTTCACAAAGAAAATCACATATGACAATTACAATTTTAATACAAAACTCAAACTTGAAAACTTGCACAAACAATCTTTTCCAAAGAGTAATCTAACTATGAAGCTTTTCCAAAAAGGAACTAAATAGAATTAAAAGAGGAACCTGGAATCCAATGCCTGTGAAGTTGTAAATTGAAGTAGTGTCTCCTCCATAGATCCAAGTATTTTCTCCCAAATAAATGAAAGCTTCCTTCAAAACAATAAAAATTCTCAAACACAAAACTTTTCTCGAGAGTAATTTTTCCAAAAATTTCAACAACATGCAATCCCAAAAAATTTCTTTCCAAAATCTTTTTCCCAACCCCAAATATCCTCTCACCTTCTTCTGTGAAGAAGCTTCAATTCTTCCCGTTACAACCACAAATTTCTCCCCGAGAATAGATTTCCCAACAAACTCATAAATTTTTCTAACACATGTTGAATACCAAAATATCTTTTATAACCAAAATGCACAAAATCCTCTAGATATTTTAAAATGAAAACAATTAATAATTTCAAAAATATTTAACATTTCTAATTTAACTTAATTCGACTAATTTAATTAATTAATAAATAATATAATCCTAAGATTAGACTATTTACCAATTAAATTAAATTAAATTAGTTAATTA
Organism: Sequoiadendron giganteum; assembly: GCA_007115665.2. NCBI lineage: Eukaryota > Viridiplantae > Streptophyta > Pinopsida > Cupressales > Cupressaceae > Sequoiadendron > Sequoiadendron giganteum. The sequence goes on along the minus strand of CM021103.1, from coordinate 273,606,814 downwards.
ATTAATTAATTAACATCTTCTAATATTAAAACCAGATTAATTTAATAATTATCTTAAATAATTAAATCCATTAAATTACCTTTTAAAAACTTGCAACATAATAATTTCAAAGAAAAATTAAATAACATTTAACAAACAAAACCAACTAGACCCGACGACACACTATGATTAGTTAAAGGCTTGACACAAGAATCCTAGCTACTATCTCCCAATCAACATTACCATTGGACAATGGACACACTCAAACCTGTGAAGCCAGGTGGAGTCGATGTCCTATACCTGCAAACCTATAAACAAGACATATATCGAACATTTGTATATACATCATAATAGAACACACCGTGAAGAGAGAATCACAAAATCATAGGGCGCTTGCAAGCAAGTGGTGCAATTCCATCCCCTTCACCAATACAATATCACACAACTGACGAATCTATCATCAATAATATACTCATGTGCATATAACAATATTATTTCAAATAAACACTATGCTAATTCAAAAAACATTTCATAATGATAATCATCAAAATAAGGTTCCATCACATCATAACATAAAATCCACCTCGCCCTAAAGTTAGCGATCAAAAATAACAAAGCATCATAGTCTAAACATAAGAGAAAAATAAAGGGGTGTTACAAAATAAGGTATCCTAGCTCAACGTTCACCATTTAATGGTTTGTAGTGGAAAAATATTGGGGATAAAGAATGGATAGGGAAGGAAAACAAATAGGAATCATCAAGCTTGGTAGATATTTTTTATTTTTTATTTTGATAATTCCTTTGAGTTATTTTGATATGGATTTAAAATTTATATCTTAGGCTTGCATATGTTTTATTTTTAACTTTTATGTGATCTTTTTATATTTTCTTTTCTTTTTGGATTTCAACCCCATGACCTCACCCCATGCAAAAAATAAGATGTAATGTCTCATCATTGATGATTAGATCAAGTAGCTATGGGGATCACTTTTGATTTTTGACATTCTTTCAATTTTGGCTCTATCTAAGTGAGGAAGGATTGAGGGAAGGGATTTCCATTAATAGGTTTCTAGGAATTACAACTAAGATTTTGGATAGAAAAGTTAATGGAGGGAAACATTCTCATGAATATGATCATACACATGGTTCTTAGTATATGAATAAAATGAAAAAATAAATGGCTAAATGAAATAAAATATAAAAGCATAAAATTCCCATGTTTTGTATGACTATAGCATGAGTTCATGCATTATAGCAAGTGCTAGGTATGAGTGGGTAAATAAGATCATGTATGAATGTGGTAATGACATGAGTGAAGTATTAAAAAAATAAGAATATTTCAAAAATGGATTTAATAAATTCTTGGTTATTCTTGGTGTATAAATATAGGATACAATCAATTTCTCACTGTCCTTGGATATTTTATGCTTTAAATAAGGTAAAACAAAATAATTATTCAAGAAAAATGGGTAAATTATTTTGGTTCAATATGTTTAAATGTTGGTGGTTCTTGGTACTTTACATTATTCACAAGCTATCTTTTACAACACAAAAAATAGAAGAAAAAGGGTAAAATGATAAAACATGTGTACAAGTGGGTGTGGAATATAATAATTGACATCAAATGCTATCTTTTTTAAGTGTGTAGCAATGCAAGAAGAGATACTGACACTTAAAAAAAAGGTGGCTTATGTACAAGGTAAGGCTATGATTTTACATCTATGGTGTAATATTAACTATCAAGAACCTATAATTTTAAAACAAGGTGTTGTCTAAGTCATCCATAGTAATGAGTGGGGTAAAATTGGTGGTGATTAGTGGGACATTAGTAATAATATCAAACATGTATGAGATGGAGGTAGGATATTGTTAAGTGAGGGTAAAGGAGGAACTTGTGGTAAGTAATCACTATAAGAATATGACTCAAGGTGAGAGGATAAAAATATAAGGCATCAATAAGAATCATATATTTGGATGAAGGCTGGGGAGGTGGAAATAAAAGGTTCTCATTGATAGATGAAGGGAGATGATTGTGGGTGGAGGAAAAGGGTGAGAAAAGGATGACTCAATGGAAGAGGTGATATTATGTGAGACCATTAATCGACACTTATATTGGGGGGATTTTATTGGGACTGCAAGGTGTTGGTAATGTGAGGATAGGAGGATTTGGTAAAGGGGAAGATTAGGAAAGTGAGTGTCTTTGATGTTTATTATTTTGTGGTTTACGAGAAGATAAATGGTGGTGGATAACTAGAGGGGGTAAATTTTTAGGGAGTGGTGGATGGGTACTTAATTATGGATGAGAAAAGGTTGGTGGATAGGTTTATAAAGAACCATGTGATGGTTGAGGGTCAAATTAGGATGGATAAGATGATTTATCTTTAGTGGGGTAAGCTGAAGATGTTTTGGTGAAAGGTAATTGAGGAACACATAGTTGAAGAGTCTGAAGGTTGGTTTAATTAAATTATTGTTTATGTTTGATGTAATTGACATATTTCTGGTACATGAGATCTATGAATTGAATACATGTTGATTTTGGTATGTGTATGGAGTGGTACAATGTGAAGGGGACATTTGTGCATAGAGGTCTAAACATGGACTATGGGTTGTGATGGATTTGTCATGTTTGAATTTGAAATATTGTGTAGGATGGAAAGTACGACTTAGAAAATGTATATTAGAGTCATCTAAGAAGAAGATACAATATTTTAGAGATAAGAACCATATATTTAAGGGTTTGTGTATGTCTAAGACCAATCTTGATGGGAAGAATGATAGTGATTTTGATGAATGTTCAATAATAATAGTTTAAGGCTATTTTTACAAATGAATAGGTATATCATAATGGGTTGATGCATTATAAAGGTATTCCTTTGTTACTATGTTGAATAGTGAGTTGGGGTGTGTGGGAAATACCTTCACATCAATTTTCATTAACAAGACCACAAATGTAAAGTAAGAAAAAATAACTACATTTTTTAAGGTTTATTGTGGTGTAAATGAGATGAGTTTTTATGTGAGTCTAGGCCTTCTACAAAAGAATTTATCTCTAGGGATATAATAATGTTTTTAAATGCATTGATCCCATTACCATAACATGAAGATTCTATAAGGCTGATCGGTTTTGTATTATTGGAATGGTGAGGAAATGGGTTGGTGTAAATTTGCAGGTTTTGGTTTGGTGGAGCTATGGAGGGAGTCCCTTTATCATTGACACTAGTCACTTGGATAAATACGTTGCCCATTGAGTGTTATTATTTTTATTTTAAGTCCATACATTATTTTTTGTCATGTCTAGAAACTTGATAGTATTGAAAAAAGGTATTTGGATTATAGTTTCATGGTAAAGGAAGTGAAGTGTCTAGGAGACATATCAGGGGAAGCTGGAACAAATTAGTGGAAAGATATTAGTTTATGATGCGCTAATATGGATTTTAAAATTTTCTAAATTGTCAAGGAGTTAATGGTTTCAAATATAAAGTGTATAGATGGTGGTAGTGGAATTGGAGGTTGAGATGTGGTTATGACAATGTTCATGAAATATGTGGTGGTGTGAGTATTAGGGTTGTTGTTTTGATTATTGTTGTTGTAAGTCTTGCTGTTATTTTATTGAAATTATTGTTGGATGTTCTTGATTGTGTTGTGATAGTAGGGGGTTTTATTTTATCCATTTTTTATATTTCAAAGTAACTTAAGGCCATCCCCAACCAACCAAACCTTAATTAAAAACCACTAATGAGTTAGTAATAATAATGCAAATTAATTCTATCGAAAACTATGATAATTAGAATCATGTAGAACTATGACACTTAAAATGACCATATAAAAATGTAGAAAGTTATTAAATAGAGGTAGTAGATGCACTTGGATTGAAATGTTGTTTTTAGGAAACTTCATAGAAATTTAATTCCACACCTTTCTATTAAATTTGGGAGTGATCTAGGAAAATGAAATAGCCACCATTAGGTGAAAAATCTTATAGGACTTTAATATTTAGTCTTAATATCCATTAGGAAGGTCTTGTCCAAGGGAAACCTTGTTGAGAGTTTAGATAGATACTTTATTGAATACAAATCTTGGTAATAGTCTACTCTAGTCCTTAGAGATGTGCACGCATTAGTGACCAATAAAATATATGAAATAAATAGTAAGCTTCAAAGGTACTAATAAATGAAATGAAAAAAAAAGAAAACAAGATGGAAGGCTTAAACAATTTCACTAGAATATTGAATGATGGGGGTTTTGAAATTAGAATGAATAAATGTCAACATCAAGAGGTGTCAACCCAAGAATTTTTAGTTTATCATATATATTTAAGCCATTCAAAACCTTCATTAGAGTTAAAGTCCTAATGTTGAATCAAAAGTGGGATTAGATTACAACCTAGAACAATATCACCTAATAACATGCTATTTTTTGGACATGGATGATTCCTAGAAAGCTCTTGTGGACCTATGGTACTTATCTAGACTAAAAATATGGTCATTTAGTGTCTAAATTGGATAACTAATAGTATACTAGGAACCGTAGTTTACTTTTGGAGGCCAACATGGTGGGCTTGTTTATGTTAGATAGGGATTTTAATTTTTTTAATCATCCAAAATAGTAAATTTAAGGCCTGATTTCCTTCAAAAAAATTTCTAGAAGCCTATAAAGTCCTTGAAAAATAACCTGCAACCACAAAGTTGCTTATGGGAAACCTACAAAAATAAGGGTTACAAGGGGATTTTTCTCAATCAACCCCCTTGTGGGTTTTCAAATATGGATACACTTAATCATTTTTATTAAAAACTAAGTTAAATTACTAAAATATGAGATGAAGCTAAGTCTAAATCATTCAATATCTATTAAACCTACAATTTGAAGCTTAATGGTTTATGGAAACACTAAATTTGAATATAGTGTGGATCAAAGAAAGTTTTGGAAACATAATTGTTTTTGCTCAAAATGGGTTTTGAGGTCTTATAGGTTACTAGTATGGTTGATGGAGACCTTAGGATAAAAAATCTCTAGTGGGGGTATGATCAAGTCATGGATAAGACCTTCAAAGAGTGGAAGAAGGAAGCTTGCACTCAAAAAGGGTGGATGCAAATTATGTGTAAATGGAAAAATGACACTATGGTGGAAAAAGAGGGGTGATAGAGGAGGGTTTGAGGGATTGATATTTTGAAGCACTAAGGGTGTTGATGAAATTTTAGATTGAAGAAAACACTTGGAAAGGGCAAGTGATACTATAGAAAAGTCACACAACAAGGTAATGGGAAAGGAGGAGAAGGAAAAATGGCACAAAATTACAAGGTAGATGGAGGGTGAAGGCTTGCTAGAGTTGTAGGATAGGAAGATATCCTTGCATGTACTTTACAAAAATAGGTTCATTTTCCATGAAATACCATAAAAAGAAAATTCTTTCCAAACTCAAAACTATGGAAATCAATGATCTAATTCGTAAATTAGTTGAAATAATGTCTAGGAGCATGATATAAATTATTGGTGACCCTAAAATTGAAGCTAGCTCTATTTAGAAATTTTTAAAATACTATTGGGGTGTCATGCATGAGAAGAAATAGCAAAAACATGATGACCAATGTTAAATTTCAGATTTTCTATGTTAAAATGATCTAAAGGTGGCTAGATTTTATTTGGACTATAGGGATGTAAACTACATAGATAAGAAGCCATAACAACTAATTATCTTGCATATGAATATTTTAATAGAAACATAAAAATACATGGTTAACTAGTTGATTGGTGAGTTGTGCATAGTGTTTGGAATGAAAATTAAGCTTAATTTTCTAGTAGACTTGTTGTTTGAGTCTACAACATGCCCTTATGTTCCCAAATTGAGGAACCTTCCTTTATCAAATCCTTAGTTGCATCATTTTTGCACTTCTCCCTATCTTGATTTGCTTATATTTTGATGTGTTATAATGCAATATAGTTTGTTGTCATGTTGCATGTAGTCACCATTTAATTTGGTCACATTTTTGTATTTGTTCTCACAATTTTTCTTGTGCTTTTGAATATGTTTTAGTGACATCACAAGTTTTGCATTTTGAGCATAAAATAAAATTCAGGAAAATAATTTAAAATGACATTTCAAATTCTAACAATTATTTTAATAATTGTGTATTCTAAATATTTAAGATATTATGATTCTAATTTTAAATGTGTAAATGAACTTGTTTTGATGATTATATTTTAAATCAAAATGAAAATTTGGTTTTGATTAACACATTCATTTTCACTTTAAAGTCAAAACTTGATCACAATTTGATATTTAATCATGAGTTAAAATTTTGATTTCAGTTTGTTTCACAGGAATCCAACTTGCTCTCAACCCTGGTATGAGATATGTCTCTTGTGGAATATAAAAAGTCTTGAAATTTTTGAATGAAGTTTTGCAGGCACAGAGATAGCCAAAGTCCATAATATAAAATGTATGAAAATGCAGGTCGTCATAGGTAAATAAAAGGACATGAGGCTATTTAAATTCCAGAAAAGTTGTCTAGGAAAGAAAAATCCCATAAACAGTTTGACAAAATGGCTGGAAGAAGTGGGATCTTATGAAATGCCACCAGTCTGAAGGCACGATCTGCAAAAAAATTAAAACTAAACATTTTTAACCAATGACAAGTAAATCTAAAACTAAACTCTGCAACTGATTGCTAGCATTTCCCATGCATATTCCAATATGGGAGCTCTAGAATAGGGTATAGACATCCATTAATGCATAATGAAGGCATATTTATATTCGATATTATAGTTGGCAATTTCTCAGAATATATGTATCCAAAATATGGAATCCCATACAAGGTGCATAGACTGTTAGATAAAATGTCTCAGAGAAATGTCATCTCATGGACAACAATGATAGTAGGACATGTAAAAAATGGATTTGTGAAAAGGGTGATGGAAAATTTTAAGGCTTGTTTTCTTTGGGTTGAAATGCATCAACTATTTGACACTATGAAAAATGCACAAAGGTTGCATGGGAAAGAACTCACAAATGAAATTGGTGCCATGAGAATTCTAGAGTCAGTTTTTATCCATTAAAAAATTTGGTTTTGGTTTCTAAGGAAGGTAGTACAAAAGATTTGTCAAAGGGTCCCTACTTCCATATTGCAACTTTTAGAGGTATTGTTAGACTACGAGCTTTTGTATTCGAGTCTCGTCACCAGAAAAGAGTAGAGGTTATTTGTTGTCTTTTGGGGCTGTGTTTGTGGAAGTTTCCATTGTTTCTTGTGAGAATATTAAGGTTGTCCATGTGAAATAATAAGAGCATTTAGCTAGATAAAATACATGTGTTCTCTGGGCTATCTTTGAGGAGTTAAAAAGTTTCAAAATAAATCATAGTATATGCACCTATCACCATGTACATGTCTTGGAGATTGTAGAATTTATTTTGAAGCCCTAAAAAGGTGGACCTGATCACCTTTTTCGTCAGAGTTGAATGTGATTTTAGTAGCACTTAATTTATACATGTTTTTGTTGATGATTGAGTCAAATAGAAAACTAACTATGCAAGAGTCCTATCAAAATATTTTCTTAAAAAGGCACTTCTAGGTGAATTCATAGCAAATGTTATCTCATGTAATGTTGTGATGGAAAAAATTTCAGGATGGTAAAGGAAGGAGATAATTATTTTTCTTACAAGAAAATAGTATTAATTTAATAGTTTCTTTTGTGAGATCAAAAGAATGATTGTACGAAGGGATAATCAAGGTCTTTCATATCAATCACAACCAATCTAAGTATTTTGAATCATCAAGTGATGATTTGAGGTAGAGATAATTTTGAAAATGGAAGTGTAGGAGATGGTGTTTTTGAATTATTTTCAAAAGTGAGAAAGAGTTGGAAATACTAGTATGAGTGAGAGAGTTATTTAAAATGTGCACATATTGAAGATGCAAAGTTATTTGTAGGGAAAGTGTAGAATTTGAAGAGATAATTGTGCTCTTTTATTTTTGAAGACAAGTTTTTATCATTTTGTGTTATTGTGGGTCAAAAATTGTTCGTATCCCCAATATTTTTTTTTATAAATATTTATGTAATTGTACATTGTAAACCCATGGGGAAACCCGTTGGGGTTTGAAACCATTGAACATAAGTGAATACTATCTATTTGTTCTTATTATTTTCAATTTTATTTTATTCAATGTGGTTTCCCAACCTCAAAATATATATTCTTTCCACTTTTCTTATTCACTTAGTTCAAAGGATGTTGATGAAATCTTGACAATGCATTTATACCACTTGTGCTTGACCATTGGTGGAGTGTTGATGAAATCTTGACAATGCATTTATACAACTTGTGCTTGACCATTGGTGGAGTGCCTTGCGTGGTCAATTAATCAAGTGTGTGTTCATTTTAATTCACCAATTATTATGTCCCAATTTTTTAATAACTTGTGTTATGGACCAAAATACCTATTTCCTATGTTACACCTCGTTTCTAAGTTACTAGATTACTTTTATCTTTATGAGTAAATATGTTTTTAATGCATGATTATATTTTGATAAAATGTAAATGGATGAATGGATTATATGAATATGCATTGTGATGTGATTTATTTCAAATGCTTTAATGATGCAAATGATATATGATGAATATGATTTACATGTTATCGATTAACTTCATTCATGATGCACTAAGTTGGATGCAAGAAAGAATCAAGCCCTCCAATAAGGAGAGGGAGAGTATCACCTAGGAGAGGAATTTAGTAAGGAAACCACCAATGTACCTACTTGAGTTAATACACACACTCACAGACTAGGTTAAACAAGATTTGTCAAGTCAATTTGGGCTATCAGTCAGTAAGTAAACCTTGGTGATAGCCTTTTCGGTTGATAGGAATGTATGGGTGATTTTCTTTGATTCTATATGTTTGTTTAGATGATTTGAGTCATTGTGTGAAGTCCTTGTATTGAAGCATGAGACATACTTTGTGTATTTCAATACATATAGATGGATACACATATATAATAAATGAACATGTATATATATACACACGATAACTCCTATATATATGAGTGTATGTGCGTATGAGCATGTGTAGGTAGAAATACCTAGCATACCCATGCATAGACACGTCACATATATGTGTATTCATATGGACATGAATATATACATATATTTATCTTGAAAATATATTAAAATGATATGTAAATATATATTAATATATAAGTATGTATGTATGTATTTAATTAAATTATATATACATATATATGTATATATTAATAAATATACATAAATATATAGATACATGTGTCAAAGTTGATGAATATATATATATGTGAATAAGTAATGTTATATGCCACTTTGCATATATAATTTGATGGATAAAGAGTGTTTAAAGCTAAAGTCTCACACATGAATTGATGTGGCATAAGAGTTAATGTCATCATGATGGATAATCAAGTAATTGATAAGTAATAATGTGCATAGTATGCCACGCAAAAGGCAATGAACAAGCTGTAGATCAAGTTAAAATGGGCCATGTAATATCCAAGGTGGTGAGTAAGGAGTTTGTATCTATTTTGAACTGCATTCTCAAATGATTGTCGAGTGAACCATAACCTCTATTCTAGGTGCCAAGAACAAGTGAAAATGGTGGAAAAAGTCCACGATAGGTTTAAGAGATCAAACGAGACTGTGCAAACCCCACACATAGAAAATAATGGAAGCTTTGATTGGGTATTTTAAACATGTGTAAGCTAAGAAATCCCATGAATAAACATAAGCAACAAATTGGGAATGATAAGCAACAAATTGGCACATAGGAAAAAAAGGAATTGGCTTTGATAAGCTAGGATAAGGTTCATCTCACCAAATCTAGTGGGGGGCTAGGCATAAGAAAAATTCAACCTACCTATAAATCTCTGTTTGCTAAGGTCAGATGGGACCCGCTAAGGAACAAGAAGGAATGGTGTAGGTTTCTAAATGCAAAGTATCTAAACAACTGTCCCCTAATTAGGTTCCTCTCAGATGACCACCCCAATGGTTCCTTGATTTAGAACAATATTTGTAGGATGAAAGAGCTACTACAATATGGGTTGAGATGGAAGTTGGGAAATGGTAAAAACATTAGGTTTTGGGAGGATCCCCGGCTGCTTGAAATTCCTCTCTCAATCTGACTTCAAAAATTTGATGGTTCTTGCTAGGGTGTTTTTTGGTAGGAATGTGAGATTACTTGTGTGGACTACATGGTTCTATGAAATGGAAAATTTTGGAGGAGAGTTGTCCTCTTTTTCTTGAGTTAAGGCACTAGACTAGGAATTTGGAAGACATCCTCTCTCTCACTAGAATACCCATCTCTAACTTGGAGGATGAATTTTATTGGACTAAGCAAAGCAAGGGTGACCTCTTTGTTAAGACTGCCCACAGTTTACTGTTGGTACACAAAATCCAATTTTTTTTATGGAAGCGGGTATGGAATAGGCCGTTTACACAAATAAATAATTTCTTTTGGTGGACGACTTATCACAACAGGATTCTCACTCAAGGAAACCTAAGGAAAAGGGGATTTCAAATCCCGAATAGATGCATGCTATGTAAGAACAATGAGGAGTCTATTCCTCATCTATTATTCCATTGTCCATTTGCCACTAAAGTCTAGGAGTCGGCCTTTGGAAGATTGGGTATTCATTGGACCATGAATGGTGACCTTAAGAGTTTTGATGATAATTGGATCGGTCCTTATCACCATCCTTTTCCTAAAGATATTTTGTGATAGGTTCCTCCCATCCTTTGTTGGTGTTTGTAGAAAAAAAAATTGGATCTTCAAAAGTGTGGAAAAAATCTTGAAGGAGGTTTTTAGCATTGGTCTTAGACTAATTACTGAGAATGTTCCCTTATGTTGGTGTAATTAAATATTTTGTACCTTGTCCTAGGTCATAATTACACCTTAGTTAAGTTTACTTAGGGACCACATAGGAGTTGTTGCAGAGTTTCCACCTTTGGTGGACTTATCATGTTATCACTCTATCACCTCCACCTTTCATGGACATATCATGTGATTAGGGTTCCACCTTTTGTGGTAGATCCACTATTTGTGGTGGTTATCACATTATCACCTTTCCACTTTAGGTGGAGTGATAGCTTTTCATTGTTGTCTCATGTCATAAGATTACAACACTTGTCATAATATTATGCACTCCTATGTTCTCACCTTGGCTATATAACCAAGGGGTCTCTACTACATTTGTATACACATTGAAGCATGCATTATCATTGACATTGAATACAGTTTATTCTTGTCATATTATTTTCTCTCTTCTTTGTGCTTTCTATTTGGTCCATAGATCTTGGCATCCATAGCCAATTGTAACATGGTATTAGAGCATGCTTGATTCTAACATGGTATCAGAGCGGGTTGGGTGCCATTGGAGAGTCTTTTTCTGAAAAGAGGTACCAGATTTAGGGAGGATCCATTTTTGGCTCTTTATTTCAGGTTTATATTAGAGCTTGCTAGTGCAAATCTGAGCTCACCATTGCATCCAGAAGGTTCGAGAAAGCCGATTTTTCCTTTTGTTTTGTCCAAATCGGACATATGAGGCCAAATCTATGAGGGTTTGAAGCTGCAAAGTGGTTGCCAGATCTAGAAGGTAGCTGCATTTTTGGAGCATCTTGGGTCAAATCCGACCCTGCCATCGCGTCCAAAAGGGCCAAAAACCCTAAGATCGACTGTCTAATCGTCCAAATCAGAGCAAGTCATCCGGTGAAGAAAAATTTTTTTGCCCGAAGAGCCATACGGCCCCCAGGTCGTCATAATTACAGTCGGGTACGATTTATTTTCAGAAAATTTTTTAAAAAAATTTGGAAATTTTTTGAATTTTTTTGGCAATTAAAATTTATTGTCAAAAGTTTTTAAAAATAAATATTTCAAAAAAAAATATCATTGTATAGTTCGCAGACTTTTCAGTCTGCGGACATACTCTCTATACGCGGGCAGTGTACCCGCTGTCCTCTGCAAGGTACTGGAACTGCCAGCACCCGCCACGTGGCGTGGCCTCCAGCCACCACGCGGGCCCCCACAATCTCGGAGGGCATTCAAACCGGCGGTCAAATACAACTGGCAGCACAAATCCGACAGAAATATCAAAATTCGGCGTCGGCAAAAGCAAAATCCGGCAGTGGCATTTCCAACAAAAGATTCCGGTGATGAAAGAATATTCTGGCAGGCATATTCCGGTGAATACAAAGAATATTCCGACAGTTAGGAGTGACGGCTCTTTTGACAGCCAAACGGTCGTCAATTTTAAGCTCAGGTTTTACTGATGTCATCATTACATCATCAGTGCGTCAGCATCCTTTTCAAATTTTTGACCCCCTCACCATTGTAGTTTTTCATTTTGCAGTTCGACTTTGAAGGCTCATATCTTGCTCATTTTGGTTCCTTTTTTCAAGCAATTTTTTTTTATTTGGGATAATTTTTCATGCTCTACATAGTGGTGTGATCAGTGTTTGGTTTTGGCTTCTGGTTTTTCTCGAAATTGCAGATTCTCACAAGTGTAGCTGCTTCGTCCTCATTTTGGGAACTTTGGGAGCTCATAACTTTCTCCTACGGTAACATTTTTCAGTGCCATTTTTTTTGAAAGTGCATGATTTTTCCTGTACTTTCCAATGGTGTGATCATATTTATCTCATCTACTATAATTTTTTATACTGTGAGTTTGTGGCCTATTTTGGCATCTGCATGTACCAAGATCAAAGTCCACCTTGCTATTTTTGGCAGTGGTAATTGTAAATGCACTAAGTATAAAGTGCCAAATCAGATATTGCTTGGGGGGGCTTCATGATTGAGTGATTTGGGGGGGTAATCTTGCAGTGATTGGTTGCATTATTTTGCTTGGTTTGTGTTCTTGCAATGGGTAAATCTCAAATTGAATTCCTAACTCCACATAATTATGCTACATGGAGAAAATCGGTATGGAGCTATCTCTTGGGAAAAGGTCTAATAGGCTATCTAAAGGAAACCGTTTCTCAACCTACTGATGCTAGTGAATTGGCAAGATGGGAGATTAATCGTGAGAAAACACTTGGATGCATATGTTCACTAGTCTCATTTGATTGACAATTTCATATTGATTCATGTACAATAGCTAAAGAAGTATGGAAGAATTTTGAAAACTTGTATGGTAAAACAGATAAGATTAGGGGATATCAGATTGATAATGATTTGATGAATCTTGATCCTAAAAGTTTTGACCACATCCAAGACTACATCTCCAAAATCAAGCAATTAAGAACATAGTTGAAAGAATGCAGTATTGAAAAAGAGGATTTACAATTGATTCTAAATGTGTTATCTAAGCTTGGTCCTAAGTATTCAGTATTTGTTTCTGGCTTTCATACCCATCGACTTTCTATGGGAGCATCATATGTTGATCCTAAGTTTGATGACTTTGCAAATCTCCTAATCCAAGAGGAAGCTAAGTTAATGAACATGGGTCTAATCAAGTCTTCCAAGCTGCATGCATTGGTTTCTAGTGAGTCAAAGGTACAAAAAGAATCAAGGAATCTTGATAAGAAGCAAAAGATGAAAAAGAACAAGCCACATAAAGAATCAGAATCCACTCATTCAAAAGAAGAATCATCTAAGAAGAAGAGGTCTTTTTGTGCATATTGCAAGAAGGATGGACATGAAGAACATTATTGTTATAAGAAGGATATTGATGAGTTGAAAAATCTTCTCAAAATAAATCAAATTGATTTTCCTTCTAGAATGTTTGAATCTTCTTCTTCTTCTTCTTCAAAATAGTGTAAGGGAAAAGTTCATTTGGCATCTACATCAATCAGTAAAGGAAAAGCTCTTTGTGCTTATTCAAGTCCAGGATCAGGTAGATGGCTTCTAGATTCAGGAGCATCACATCATATGGCATCTTCACAATCTATTTTCTCTTCATTTCAGCCTTGTTCCTTGTCTTCTATCTTGATGGGAAACAATACATACATGAGTGTAATAGGGAAGGGATCTATTAGTTTTGGGGACAACACTTTTCAGGATGTTTTGTGTGTTCCTCATTTGACGAACAATCTTCTTTCCATATATTAGATTACACATGGTGGAAATGGGAGAACTATGGAGTTCACACTTGATTCAGTCATCATTCGAGACTTGGAGAGTAGAGAGATCATTGCTACTAGGGTGGTTGATCATTCATCTTGGTTGTATACCTTTGTAGATTTTGCTTCTGATGGTGACATTATTCCTTCGATTGTTCATCACACTTCTAGTGTGAACCATGATTCAGAGGAGACATTTGGCTACTTGAACTTGGGGGTTCTCACATCAGATCCAGTACTTGAGCCATGCATTTCATCTCCTCCATCTACTGTTGTAGTTGATGATGCTTGTGATTCCACAGTTTGGGTTCCTTGTGATTCAGTGCAACAGGATATACATTGTCTTCCAGATATGGCTACTTTGGATGGCTTCTTGACAGGTATTTCAGACTTGTTTGTGGAGTCTCATCTTGCAAATTTGGGGGACATCATTGATGACATTCATCTTCTCTTTGATGAAGATGCTCCTTCTTCAGTTGTTGTGAGGGAACACTCTGACCCTCTTGTTCATTCTCTACATGATCATTCTTTGCAGTTTGGCATGAGTGTGGATACTTTTGGACAACATTTGGAGGAGGCTTCTTTGTCTTTGGAGGGGATATCTTTCTCTTTGGATCATGTTCTACATTCTTCTCTACTAGATGTTGGATTGTACTCTTCAACAGTGTGGCCTAGAACGTCTATTTGGAGTGTGTCATCTTTCGGCATCAACATGGAGATACTTGAGCATCATTCAGAGACATCATACATCTTGCATACATCCTTGGTTTTGTTTCTTCCTAAGGGGAGGAACATTGTTCAGCGAAATTGGATCATCTTCAACATTCAATGTCGAGCTACTACCATCATTGCAGGAGACTCAACATTGAGGGGGGGCTGCCTTGTCTCTCTTCTACTTCTCTCTTATGGGGGGGTCTTTTTCCTCACATGGGGTTTTTACCTTCTCATGCATCATTGAGAGCATTTCTATATTGTATTTCATCTCTCTTTTGGGGAGGAGTTTTGTCCCACTGGGTTTTCTCCTTTTCTCCATTTGTGAGAGATTGCACTGCATTTGTACATGGGTACCTAACATGGCCTAGTTGTCGGGACCCATCTTGCATTGTTTGCATTTGTGTAAATTCTCCCTAAGTTGCACTTAAGGGGGGGTGTTGGTGTAATTAAATATTTTGTACCTTGTCCTAGGTCATAATTACACCTTAGTTAAGTTTACTTAGGGACCACATAGGAGTTGTTGGAGAATTTCCACCTTTGGTGGACTTATCATGTTATCACTCTATCACCTCCACCTTTCATGGACATATCATGTGATTAGGGTTCCACCTTTTGTGGTAGATCCACTATTTGTGGTGGTTATCACATTATCACCTTTCCACTTTAGGTGGAGTGATAGCTTTTCATTGTTGTCTCATGTCATAAGATTACGACACTTTTCATAATCTTATGCACTCCTATGTTCTCACCTTGGCTATATAACCAAGGGGTCTCTACTACATTTGTATACACATTGAAGCATGCATTATCATTGACATTGAATACAGTTTATTCTTGTCATATTATTTTCTCTCTTCTTTGTGCTTTCTATTTGGTCCATAGATCTTGGCATCCATAGCCAATTCTAACATGGTATCAGAGCATGTTTGATTCTAACACCTTATACATTTGGAAACCACCGGACAAGGCTACTTCAATGTGGGAGATCAACCCTTTTGACAAATCTAAAGCTCTGGCTAGACTTAATACAGTCTGGAAACCCCCTGATATTGGTTGGCACAAACGTAACTTTGATGGTGCGGTGAAAGGAAACCTTGGGTTGGAAAGCATAGGAGGCATTATCAAAGACCCAAAGGGAAATTCGGTGGCCAGGTATGTTGGAGGCATCAAAACACAAAACTCTATGACAATTGAGGTAAGAGAATTGCTCAAGGGTGTTAAAATTGTTGTCACTTTGGGCATAAAAAACCTGCACATTGAAGGATACTCCAAGGTTATGATTGATTCTTTCAACCACAATCATTGCCATGGTTGGTCTATCAGGGACATATAGTTGGATACAAAATTCCTGCTCACTAAGCTGGAAAGGAATAAAATGACCCACATTTACCATGAGGGCAACCAGGTGGCTGACTCTTTGGCCAACTTAGGTTCTTCATGGGAGCTATCCAAGTGTTGGAGAAGTATGGGGGCTCTCCCCATGATCAACATCCAAGGAACTATCCTTCCAAAACAAAGAAACATTATTGTTAATGATGAGATTTAAATTTTCTATAGGGGAAGGGTTTATTCGGTTTTACACACTTGGGCTCATAATGATGTGGAATATGCATGATGATGTGGAGGGGTGTGGGAAAATTTTTGTGAGGTGGTTAGTGTTGGCCCACAATTGTCGTTGCACCAAAAGATCGACCTATTAATGTCCAATACAACTACCAGAGTTAACAAATCCATGAGAGGCGGTTAGTCCATGTCACGAATCTCGAGGGGAGAATTGACCATCTGCTAAGAAACTCCCCCTCAGCATTACCCGAGGGGATTCAAACCCAGTGTAACATAGATAAAATAGATTGTTGCACAATAAGATGGTTAAATCTAATCTAACAAGCATAAATCTAAATCAAACAACAAAGAACGAAGTAAATAAACTAAAACAATAAAAACGATAATATGAAACAATCTCACCGAATATCAGTCCACCTCTTCGAATTATCTTGATTGTCCTTTTCTATTTTTTCGTATCGGTATTCTTGCCCTCAGATTTTCTGTATGTATGCAAGCATAGCTTGGATGTATTGTCTAAGAAAAATATCGAAGATTATAAGTTCTTCTCAAAAGTATATAGATTTCGGGAGGAGGAATAATGACAATGACAGGTCAATTTATAGAAATTGGGTTTTCAAACGATCGGCTCAGATTCAAAAGACAGATCAATGATTGAGATTGATGAATTCCATGTGATGTGAGTTCTGTGTCAGTTAGAACGTGAGTTGGGAAATTATGTAGGATGAATATTAAATTAGAATAATAATTTAATCTGGTGTTAAGACTGTTTGAAAATAGAAAGAACATGAGTTCAAGATTAAATAAATGATTTAATCTTTAGTGGTAAGTCTTCAAAAATAGAAGAATTAGACTTTGAATGAAAAAGATAAAGTTAGAACTTGAAGAATAACCTGTTCAAATGCACACATGAATTAATCAATTAAATAAAGATATTTAATTAATAAATATGTTCATGCATATGAGAATTAGACTGACTGATCAAGATAGAGAGTCTCTTCATAGAAACAATTAGATATCGAATCCTGAGATAACTGATGGATTCAAAATAGATCTCGAGTCAGATGGTGAGTGAATAATTAGATAACTGGACGATAGAAGAATGTGATATAAAAAATTAATTATGAATTAAATGTTAATTTAATTCAACATTCGAAATTGAAAGATTTAATTAAATAAATAATGATAATTTATTTAATTGACTGTTGAAAAGTTTAATTAAATAATTAAATAATGAATGTTTAATTATAGTTGAAATATGACAAAGGGGTTAATTAAATAATAAATTATTTGATTAAGAAAGAGAATTAATTAGTTAGCGACATAATTAAATAAATATGATTTATTTAATTAATCAAAGCTGAATAAGGGTCATAATGAATTAATAAAATAATTAAAAGTTTATATAATTAATAGAGGAAAGTTGTGCTTAGAAAGTAATTAAATAATTAGCATTATTTAATCATGACCATGGACATTAGAAAATTATGTCGAAATTGGTACTCGCAGGCCCATACCAATTTTCGGTGTCTATAGTTTGCCCCTCTTTGATACAATGTCATTTCGGCGTTATGTCAAAGAAAATATACCCCGATCATGCCCTAGTATAAAATAGGTTAGGGTATGCCCCCTCGGGAAAATTGACTAAAAAATTTCAAAAAAAATAAGGAAATATTCTCGATTAGTCAATTTGATGGTCAGAAAAGCTATGGAGTTGAGGAAATTGAATTTGGAAGTGTTAGGGACGTGTACGGATCAATAGAAGTTGGAATTTTATGCGGCCAATAGACAAGGTTAGAAGAAATTCCACCCAAACCCTAGGTATAAATAGAAATTAGGGTGAAAATGAATAATTTGACGTTTGACATCTTGGTTGAATGCACTTTGCAGGTTATCGTAGATCCTATTTATACTCGGGAGTCACGACCGGATAGCTTTGAGCTAAGAGATTGATTAGTGAGCATAGAGACATGCTTGCTATGGAGACTAGGATTGCATCATGTGCTTACTATGCCCATGATTCGAGAAAATAGAGGTATGCTCATTACCCTATGTGAGAGATGGTATTCAGAGACATCATCATTTCATTTGCCTACTGGTGAGGCGACTGTTACCCTAGAGGGTGTATATAGGATTCTTAGGTTGCCCATCAGAGGAGAGAGGGTGATGTACGACACATAGTGTGGATATAGCGAGATTACCATATTTTATGTGTTTGATGATATTAGGAGGTGAGGTATAGAGCATTATGAGATTAGATGGTAGGTGTTAGATGATAGATATGAGAGGATAAATTGTATTATATGTACATTGATTGGGGGGATAGTTCTTCCTGACCGTCGGGGTCATGGATTTCTTGTCGGGTGGGGAGAGATGTTAGTCGAGATGTTGGAGAGAGAGGTTTATGCTTTGGGTCCCTATCTGTTGGGTATGCTATATTTTCATCTACATGATATAGTATACAGAGATGCATAGTCGATGAGTTGCAGGACTACTCTTCTCATGGTTTGGGCATGGGAGCGTATTCTTGTGTTTCATCCTCCTGTTATTGCAAAGTGAGATGCTAGATCTCCTTATGTTTTCTAGTATACGAGAAAAATTACATAGAGTCACGTAGGAGATATAGGTTTTTAGAGACATGCACTAGACACATTGGTTCAGTTTACATGGAGACCATACATGGATTGTGAGAGATGGTCGGATGAGGACATGCATTTGACCTACTATCGGAAGACATAGCACCTGATTGATAGGACTATTTCTAGTGTACATATTATAGAGAGACATCTACCAAACTGTGTGTTGAGATAGTTTGGTGAGGTGTAGGATGAGCCTAGAGGGCGAGCAGAGTTTGCTCGATAATCCAGAGAGGTTCCTTTATGGGGGCCTATGATACCAGTGGCTACTATAGAGGTAGAATTTCAAGCTTTACAACCTTTACAGGGGGTATGGAGAGGCAGAGCAATGAATCATGGGACTATAGTTGCATATGATACCTGGTGGGTAGAGCATCGTCCTATGCCTTACATAGATCCAAATCAGCCGACAATAGTAGAGAGACGAGGGATAGGGACGAGAGGGTGGTGCAAAGGTAGAGGTGGTGGTGGTAGATGAGGTCGGCGGGGATAGAGAGTTGGCCGGGTAGGTGGATTATCACCTATCTGAGAGGCTGAGGCAGAGGATGTACCGATGTTGGACCTCAGGGGTGGAGTAGAGGTTGAGATTGGAGGTGAGCATGTCACCGAGGAGGTATTAGCAGAAGAGCATGCAGAGGTTGAGATTGATAGAGAGGACCAGGTAGAGCAGGAGGAGGCCAAGAGAGAGTACATGGACATTGATCCTCTTGGTATTCTAGTAGGTTATGGGGAGGACGATGTGGAGGAGGAGATACCTATGGAGGAGCAGGAAAGAGAGCTCCAAGATTGGATAGTAGAGGGGAGATGGGATGAGGAGGCTCCTAAAGATAGTGATAGGGAGGCATTGGAGGAGAGGCTGAGAGTGGTTACTATAGAGTGGGATGATTTATAGATGGAGAGAGAGAATGATCTTATGGAGAGAGATCAGGGAGTAGCTCGAAGGCAGGAGACAAAGTAGCAGTTCACAGAGATCAAATGCCTTTGTAGTGGTACTTCATCTGATGGTTTTGCACATGAGCTAGTCAGATCAGTAGAGAAGGCTTCATATTATAGAGATCTATATGAGTCAGTGGTGCCAGCGGATAGATGAGCTTGTATCTTTTCAGAGGTTTGTAGCCAGAGATCATAGGGCAAGAGTCATACTAGGACATAGAGTACAGAGGGTGTGGTAGGACCACCGAGGACAGGTCCATATGATAGGCCTTCCACCTCATAGAGAGTACCTCCAAGGCAGCTTCCTTCAGGTTCACCACAGGATAGTAGCGGCAGTGGGACACGTTGACACTTTCATATTTGTGGGCATTGTATTCTGATCATAGAGAGCCTACGAGATCCTTTTTTATTTATGGATACATTCTGACATTGTACTGTGACACATTATTTTGAATGATATATATATGATTTTTGGCGGCTTCTATATGATATGCAGTTCTTTTTTATGATGATGCATTTTTTTCTATATGAATATGTTTCTTAGATGATGTATGTACACGTGTTATGGATGATTGTTTCTACATTATGATGTGTTTTTGTAGTCTATGATGTTATGATGATTCTATATGATGATGGATGTTTATACTTTTATGATAATGTGATGCAATGTGATTTTTATAAAATGCTATCTACATGTGACGATTATATGTACATGCAATGTTTTCATTATGTACCTTATGATAATTGAATACCTATTATGCCATGATTTTCCTATATATGCAATGGATATGTCTAATGTTCCTACTTGTTTGAAATGTAGCGTAACTATATGATGCATGATATATAGACATACGACAATGTTTACATAATGATTATAGAATGTATGCATATGCAGATTATCTATTTTTTTTGTTGTATCACAGGACTCTATCATTATGTCGGACAAGAGAAATGTTAGCATTGATGATTTAAAAATGTTAGTAAGAAACAATGAAGGTTGATTGAAAAAAATATGATCTTCAATATTTTTCCATATATACTAAGCTTTTCATTTTATCATCATTGGGTGGGAAATGATACAAATGGATAGTACACACCATGATATGAGATAGATCATAGTGTACAAAGTCATCCATCTGCGAAAAATAGATAGTTGCAGACAAGGAGTGTCTTAACTCATACTAAGGATAAAATTTCCCTAGTCGTTTTGTCTAGACAGACCACATACAACAAACAAATAAAAGATGGGTCATGAGACGTCATTGCTCCTCTAAATCCTTGATAGGACATCCTTGAGGAAACTAGTAACATGACTCAAAATCCAATGTTTTAAAAAAAAGACAGTTGACAGACATCAATCAAAGAAAAAGAATCCTAAGACATCCTTGCTTCTCTAAATCCTTCAAGGGACATCCTTGAGAAAGCTAGTAATCGGACTTATGCACAAATCGATAGAAAGATAAGACAAAATAAGACATAAAGTCATAAAGCCAAATAAAATTATTTACCAAAATTTGATCTTGTGTAATTGTTTGATTTTTGACATAGCTCGATGTGAGGGATGACACATATCGCATAAGACGTTGAGTCTAGTTTCAACTTGGTGATTATCAGTGTAAGGCATGACAAAGCTTGGTATCAGAAAGACACATGCCATATACGATATTGGAGCCTGATGATGTTGATGTGACAAGCTACATGAGGCTATGACAATTTGACGATGCCCGTTGATAAAAAAAGACAAATCTTGCTTAAGACATAAGTTGATCACTGTGACGGTGTGTTTGATTTTGACTTGATGACAATTTTGAGATGTTTGCCTTGTTGATGCATGAATTATTTTGATTCCTTGATTGTTGTAAGTGTGTGTGTGTTGACAGTGTATGACTTGAGATGATATACCCTAAAGGATGACCTAATGTGGCCTTGGGGGCTCATCGATTGATTAGCCTTGCCTACATTGTACACACAAAGACCTCGTAGTTCAACTAAACTTTAAATGACATAACTGACTGAAAATATGTACTTAAGTTGATGATATGCAACATGTGTGATAGTGAATGTGATAAACCCTATTAGACTGACCTAGTGTGATCTTGGGGGCTCATTGATTGATAGCCTTGCCTACATTATACACACAAAGACCTCGTAGTTTGTCACAACCAATGACTTTGATATATACAAAGAATAAGTTATGATTTTATGTTGTGTGAGACGTGAGAAACCTAGATAGACAAACCTAATGCCTTGGGGGCACATCGACAGATGGCCTTGCCTACGTCCAATCACAAAGGCAATGTAGTTCAACTATGTCTATGACTGACTCCAACTCTATTTTTGGGATTTATGAAATGTTTTTGATTTTTTTGTCTTTTTGAAGTTTGTTGATGTTTTTGGATTTTTTCAGGACATTTTCTGATGGTGTAATGCTATGTACAAGGTCCACAGGACATAGAATGAGGATTTTCCCCCAGTTAGGAATAAGACATATAGGATGGAGTGGGGGAGATGGAGTAGACTTGATGTCAATCGTTCCAAGTAATGGATAAGACGACCATTTATTATGAGTTAAATTGAAAAGATTGATTGGAATTATGGTAGATGAAGGAGTGAAGTTGATTACTCATAGTGCCTGTTTTCCAGATTTTCACCATGATACATATCCATAGTGCCACCAAAGTGGTTTTCACTATTGGACGAATTATTTCTCTTTACTATTTTATTGATTTTCCAATTTTTTTGGTGTTACAAAGATGCCTGTTTGCTAGGTTTTCATCAAGGTAACCATTTTTTTTTTTCATTTTTTTGTATTTTCAGGATAAAGACAAATACTCTTAGAAGCTATGCATAGAACCTTTTCAGATGAAGGCTGTTAATTGGTAACAAAAGTGGTTCTCCTTCAGAGGTAGATAGTTGGTATGCTCATGATCTAGAAGCTTCAGTGACAATATAGGGCCCTAACCAGCTAGGTTCAAACTTACCTGGCTTTTATCGTTCAACTTGATTCTTGGGATTCTCCATTAAAACTAGGTCACCAATGTCAAAGTGTCAATTTAGAACTTTCCTATTATAGCTACGACGAAGATGATTATGATATGCTTGCAAGTGATCTAGTGCCTTATGTCATTGTTCATCTAATAATTGTAACTCTTGTAATCTGGATACACGGTATTCTTCATCATCAATATGACCTTTCAAGGATACCCTCAGGGAAGGAATTTCAACCTCAATAGGTAAGATAGCTTCAGATTTGAATACTAGGGAGTATGGAGTGGTGCCGGTGGGAGTATTGATGCTTGTGCGGTAAGCCCATAAAGCAAGATTAAGCTATAGATGCTAGTCACGACCAACATCATTGATAGTCTTTTTTAGGATTCTAACAAAGGTTTTATTAGATGCCTCGGCTTGGTCGTCACCTTGTGGGTAATATGGAGTAGAAAAATGATATTTGATATGGAAGTCTTCACATAGATGGAAAACTTCTTGGTTTTTGAATGGATGACCATTTTTGTGATAATGGATTGGGGTACACCATACTGAAAAATGCTGGTGATGTAGGTCATGGGAATAGCTTCAGTCCATTGGGTGAAGTATTCATTGGTGGTTATGATGAATTTATGGCCATTGGATGATAGAGGGTGTATCTTACCTATGAGGTCAAGTCCCCATTGGGCAGAGGGCCATGGTGAAGTAATCTAATGAAGCTCTTGTGCTAGTGCTTGTATCAAATCTCCGTATATCTGACATTGTCGACATTTCTTTACAAGTATATATGAGTCATTTTCCATTGTAGGCCAATAATAACTTAATCTCATAATCTTATGGGCTAAATTAGGACCGCTAGAATGGGATCTACATATACCCTCATGTACCGCTTGCAAGGTTTCTTGTGCTTCTTCAACATCGAGACATCTCATTAGGGTGTTTTCTAAGGTACGCCTATATAGGGTATCTCCGATGACGGTGTATTTAGTTGACTTATGGATAAAGGTTCTACGTTGGTTGTTTGACAGGTCTAATGATAAGGTTTGGTCGTTCAGATAGTCAAATATGTCTTTGTACCAAGGGGAAGTAGGACCAACAATCATTCACACCATCGTAGAATCGGGGGCATCATAGGTAGGGACCAATAGCTATTCAACCAAAAACTCAAACTTAGGCACGTTGCTCGAAATATCCAATAAGGAACCCACGGTTGCCATAGCATCTACTACCCTGTTATGAATACGTGGTATTTGTTGAAAGGTAATGCCATCAAAGTATTGCTTGAAACTATCAGCCATACATTTGTAGGGGAAAGTTTCTCATCTTTAATTTCATAATCATCATTTACTTCTCGGACTACTAGCTAAGAATCCCCATAAACATGTAGACTCTTAATCTTCCATTGGGCTGTCATTCTTAGTCCTGTCGCTAAGGCTTCATATTCCGCTATGTTTTTGGTGCAAGGGAAAGAAATCCTGAATGATTTAGGAATAGTATCTCCTTGAGGTGTAACAAATAGTATTCCTGCTCCTGAACCATGATTATTATGTGACCCATCAAAGTATAATTTCTATTTGGTTCTAGTGTCAACTTTGAAGATAAACATGTCAGGAAAATCTGCTACTAAAGGATGGTCTGTCTTCATGGGTGCATCTGCTAACTGATATGCAATTAATTGTTCTTTTATAGCTTTCCTCTCCACATATTGGATATCATATTCACTAAGCATCATCACCCATTTAGCCAATCGACCTATTAATGCTGCTTCACTTAGGAGATATTTAAGGGTATCAATCTTTGTGACCAACATGGTTTGGCAGTTTAGCATATAGTGCCAAAGTTTTTGAGTAGCAAAGACTACCATAAGATAGGAACATTCTATGTTACTTTAATTTAATTCATATTGCACCAAGGTATGACTGATGTAGTACACTTCTCTTCATGACCTTGATCATAATTTTGTGCGAGAAGAGCTCCTAATGCTAATTGAGTTGCTGAAATGTACAATATCAACGGTTTCCCATTTTTAGGTGGCATTAAGACAGGTGGAGTGAGCAAATAATCCTTGATCTATTGGAAAGCTTCCTAACATTTAGGTGTCCACACAAATGGTACTCCTTTCTTGAGCAAATGTGGAAATTGGTGTATTTTGTCTATTAGTTGTACAATTAAGCACTTGATAGACTGTAATCTTCCCTATAGTGTTCTTAGTTGACCAACCCTAACTAGAGAAGGCATTTCTACAATAGCTTTTACCTTCTCTAGATCTACTTCAATGCCTCTTCTAGAAATGATATATCATAGAAGTTTCCCTGATTTCACTCCAAAGACACATTTCTTTGGATTTAGTTTGACGTAATTTTCTAGCCTCTGGAATATCTTGTCTAGAACTTTCTAATGATCTTCCCATGTTATTGATTTTGCTATAATATCATCGACATAATCTTCCATGAGAGTATGTACAAAGTCATGGAAAATAGTCGTCATTGCATGTTGATACGTAGCTGCTGCATTCTTAAGACCAAAAGGCGTAACATTCCAGCAGTATGTTCCCCATGGACATGTTAAAGTTGTCTTGTGTTGGTCTTCAACTATGATTTTGATTTGGTTATACCCAGAGAAAAAATCCATGAGGGATAGCATCTTGTATCCTGCTATAAGGTCCACTATCATGTCAATGCTCGGCAAGGAGAAATTATCCTTTGGATATGCCTTGTTGATGTCTCTAAAGTCTGTACAAATGCAGATGCCCCCAATTGGTTTAGTCACTAGCAAAAGATTTGAAATCCAGTTTGCATAGTCTATGGATTTTATGAATCTAACATCCAATAGTTTCTTAAGTTCTACTTTGACCAGTAGAGCAATATGTGGATGCATTTTCCTTAACTTATATTTGACGAGCTTAATACTTGGCTATAATGGTAGATGATGAAATATAAGGTCTGGATCTAGCCCAGGCATGTTTGCATATGACCATGCAAAGTTTATCTCTCTTTGTGAAGAAGTCTCAAAACTCTTGTTGTTTTGTCTCTATCAAAGAGGTTGCAAAGTTTATTACCTGAGGGTTTTCTTCTGTGTTTATGTTAACTTCAATAGATTCCTCCACTAACATCGGTGAATTTTCATGAGCAATGGGGAGAATATTCAAATCTCCATCCTTGGGTGCCTCAAAGAGGTTTTCGCCCTTGGATACATGCTTTATTTTTACTATTTCTTCGTCTAAAGGTGCCTTTCGGTTTTCACCTAGGGACTCGCCATTTTTTTCATTTTCATTGTTTTTATTTTTTATTTTCATTTTTGCGACTAGAGGTGTAAATAGACTCCCCAAAATATGTTTTTTCATCCAAGTCTATGGTAAAACAAACTTTATGATCCCCTCTTGGTATGCCTTCTTGAAGTCCCATGAACTCAACTATTGCTTCGTCATTCTCGAATGTGTCTAAGATGGGTGTACCTTGTTGATCCCAATCGATAAGTTGGGGGTATACGAGGGGCATGCCATCATCAGAGTTATCAAATGTGGAAGCTAACAAGGTGAATATAGAGTGGTTGACATGGTCACATAAGTTTTGGACTAACTCCTTGTTATTTTTCCTATGGGTAGGTAAACTCTGATGTGGGACTATTGTAATGGCTAGGTCATTGGAAGATGGTTCATCAGGTGCCCAAGATGCAAGATCAAGGGTTTCCCAATAATAATGCTTAAGCCATTCTTATTTGGTCAAGGGTTTTTTATTACAGGGGCTAGATGGATTTGGTACAGGTTTTATCATTTGGTCCAGTTCTCCAAATAGATTATCTAGGTTCATGGTGCTGGTAGAGGAAAGGGAATCTCATTCATAGTCGCTTGAGTTAGGGGATTCATTGTAAACTGGGGCAAGTGGTTCGTGAGATATCTCAATGTCTTCATAAGCACTCAATTCCTCTTGAAATGGTGAGGAAGTACTAGGAAAACCAAATCTAAGTGGTTGAAACCCTAGCCCTAGGCCTTTCAGTCGTGGTGAGACAATGATTGGTTCAGTCCTTCCATTTTGATGTAGTCCTAACCCACTATGTCCATCATAGCCTTTGCTTTGCATTATCTTAAAGCATTTTCCATATTAATCCTTAGCTATCTGAATAGATGGTGAGGGGTATTCATTGTCCTCCTGGTACAACCAGGAGGTAATATCACCTTGGTCCACAATTTCTTCACTTAACTCTCCCCATTTTGTCAATGGCATTGTAGGGGGAACATGAAATGTGACTATTGACTGTCTTCTATCTGCCATGGGTAAGCCATATGCCTTAGGTGGAACCAGTTGACTGGCACAATAGGATTCCTTCATTTGATATTCTCCACAACCCTTGTCTTGGATCTCGACCTTATGAGTGGATGATGGTGGTTTGAATGAAATCGACTTGGTAAGATGTGATAGATCAATGTATAGGGATAAAGTGGATGATGAAGCTTCTTGATTAATTGGCACTTGTCATTGTGGAATTTCCTTTAGGCTTATACAATATTGAAAAGGATCTCGATCACCATCAATCGTGATTTCGATTCCATTATACGGGAATTTAAGAAACTGGTGATATGTGGAAGGTACGACTTTCATTGCATGTATCCAAGGTCTACCTAACAACAAGTTACATGGAAAGGTGAGATCCAAGACTTGGAAGCTAGTGTTCATAACTGTTGGGCCAATTCTAATAGGGAGTGTGACAACTCCTTTGGATGATCTTTCCTCATCATCGTAAGCCTTGATGACTATACTCTTAGAGGTGTCTATGCATGCTTCTGAGAATCCTAATGCCTTAACCAATTTTAGGGTACATAGGTTAAAACTTGCTCCTCCATCTACCAAGACTCGTTTGACTTTGGCTTGATGGACTAGGACTTCAAGATGTAATGGGTCATTATGATCGGTCTTTTCTGTTGAGTAATCTTGTTGAGAAAATGTGGCATGATGGGAGTTGGTTAAGTATCCTACCATTTCTTTGAAATGATTAACATCTAAGTTGGTAGGAACAGTCATGCTCTGTAAGGCTTTGTCGAGAATGGCTCGATGATCAGGGGATAAAGTCAACAGTTTCAAAATGGATATCTGTGCTGAGGTCTTGCTTAGTTGATCAAGCAGATTGTACTTAGACTTGGAAGACTGTGTAGGTGGCTCAAAAGAAGGACCTCGAAGAGTTATTTTAGTTTTGTCTGTATTTACATCACATTCAGGATGCTTCTTAATGGTGGTGGTATGGACATTTTCATTTGCAGCTCGGAGGTGATTTATGATCATACCTTTTCCATAGTCATACTTGGTATTTGCATAATTGGACGATTCAACATTCTTAGTTCCTGAACTAGAGGCTTTTCCTTTCGCATGATCATGTAATGGGTCTGTGAAGACCTTATGATCACTGTTCTTGGTATGTTTCTGCCCATTGACCTCTATGGTTCTGTCTTCAACAAATTCTTGTATGATATTCTTTAGTTGTCGACATTGTTGTAGGTAATGTCCTTTTGTTTGATGGTATTCACAATAGGCATTATCATCCCACCATGAGGTTTTAAATTGTCTAGGATCACATTGTATTAGTTCGAAGGGTTTTAGGAGATCATGTTTGATCATTTCTTTGAAAATTATCTTGATTGGTTACCCC
This sequence comes from Sequoiadendron giganteum, assembly GCA_007115665.2. Lineage (NCBI taxonomy): Eukaryota > Viridiplantae > Streptophyta > Pinopsida > Cupressales > Cupressaceae > Sequoiadendron > Sequoiadendron giganteum. The sequence continues at coordinate 273,578,298 of CM021103.1, read as the reverse complement.
AAAGGGGCAAATTCTCGTTTAGGAAATCTCCTCTATGGTCATTGTTGTTGTGAGTTTTGGACAAAATTTGTTGTTTGATCTGGATTACTCGTCATGTCTTGATTGGGGTTGTAACCTCTAAGTGTGATGATCGGTCCCGCATGTATGGTTTTAGCATCAACAATGTCATCATTTGTAAAATTTTTATTTCTAGACCAGAAATTGTTTCTATCATTGGGAGCATTTTGATGTTGAACAACTGGGTTTCTGTCTGGTACTTTAATTTCTCATCTATCAATAAGGCCTTTTTCAAGGATGACGCCCTTTTGTACCAAGTCTAGGAATGAAGTACAACAATGTACCTTTAAGTCACTTCTCAATTTTGGATTAATGTTTTCAAGGAATATCATGACTTTCTATTTTTTTGGTATTTGAACGGGACATCTACTAGCTAAACTTCTCCATCTCTGGAAGAAAGTGGTGAAAGTTTCACCGTCTTCTTGCGTTGTGTGACACAAGGTAGGTATGGTTATTTCATTGTCTATGCTAAAGGAAAAGTGTTCGACAAACTTCTCAGCTAATTCACTCCATGATCGTATGCCATATGGTAATTTAGAGAACCATTCTAGTGCTATCTCGACAAGGGTTCGCGAATAGTCTCATCAAGTATGTGGGGTCATATGATATGTCCATGCATGTTGTAGAGAATTCTCGAATGTGTTCTAAAGGATTCCTCCTCCCATTATACTTAGAAAAATTTGGGATAATATATCCATGTGGGAAGGGTGTCATGTATAGCACTTTGTCAAAAGGACATGGACATAAATCTTGCACTGAGATAGGTCATTTGCCTATCATAGACATGTTGTCCACCTGTTGTTGAAGAATTTGTATTTGATTTTGGAGAACATCTACTTGTGTCAAGGACATGTTGTTTGCATTGTTAGGATCAATGTAGGTGTTCTTAAATGCTATGTTTTGTGATGGATTGTGATTTGGTGAGGGTATATATCATGTTTGAATGTTCTGATTCTATATAAGAATATTTCTTGTTTGAATGTTCTGATTTGGTATTGGAAATTTTCCTATCTGAATGTTTTGATTTGGTATAGGAATATTCATGCCAACTTTGGATCTCTTACCAGTAGTGTTTGTGCCAAAGGGGTTTGATGAAGTTTCTCCTGCAGTAAATTGTAAACCTTGTGTTATGTTAAAAGGGATTGTGCTTACAATTGACAATGTTTAAGTAGGTATGCCAGTTGGTATTGCTATGGTAATTTGAGGAATAGAAACACTTGACATCATGGTTTGCGTTGGTAGATGGTTTTTTCAAAGTTTGAATATCAAATCCTGGTGGTAGTGTGGCACCTTCTACTAGCAACTTTGCTAGATATCGTTAGGGATCATTTTCCAAACACTCATCCATAAAGGATGCAAACTCAAGATCTTGTATGGTGACGTCTATGTCTTCAACATAAATTTGTCCATGTGTGTCTCTAGTGACATGTTTTTCAAGCAAAGTTTTATGTGGTCTCTCTTTCCCTGATGGTTGATTTCGAAAAGGATTGACAAATTCGTTAGGGTCCGACATTGCTCTATGTTTCTTTTTAGACCTTGTTTCAACCATGAAAAGTTTCTCAAAATGAGGTAATGCAAACTATGTCTAAAAACTAATATGTCATATTTCTATGTTTTTTGGATTTTCCGAATATAAAGGATGTTGCTAAAGATTTCTAAAATGACATATACTAAGATGACATATGCTAGGACGAACAATATGTAAAATTTTGGGTAGACTATGATGGTAAATGATTCACTAATAGGATATACCTACCACCTATGGAATAAATCCAAGTAATGATCTAATCTTACCAAGGAACCTAATTGTAGGACAAAGACAACTGACAAGGTGAATTTTCCAAACTAGACTGTTTAGTTGGAAAAGATTCACTAATAGGATAATAGTGACTAGGTTCAATGATAGTGACAAATCGAAGCATGAATGTATCCAATGATGTAGAAATTTATTCTATTCTACGATATGCAACTTCCTATGGGTTGTCTAAATGTTTGCAACTTAGGATGACTATGACTAGGACGTAAATAAAACCTAATAATGCAAGGATTTTGAACATTTTTTTTTTTTTAGTTTCTGTCCAAGGTTGATCGAAAGAAATAGAAGTGAAAAAGACAGTTTAGTTTTCGGACTGAGTTTGTAGTTTTTGAATTTCTCTGTTGACAGTCAATTGCGGTTCACCTTTCAGATGCGTTGCTATTTTTGACAAATGCATTTCAGGTTTTAGATGCGGTGAATTGACCAAACTAGGTTTTGAATGTTGTGAGACAATTGTGGCTTTCTGACAGATGTGGTTTACTTTATGGCAGATGTGACTCACAAATCATATGCGACTTGGAAAAATGAGCTTTGTAAAACTAAACCTGTTGACAGACACTTGCAATTTTTTGTTTGATAGTTGTGGCTCACAACTACACATGTGGCTCAAAATATGAAAGTTGCGGCTTAGAAACTAGACTCTGTGAAAGTAAATTTTGTTGACAGACACATGCCATGTTTAGTTGAACAGTTGTGACTCTCTAAGACACATGCAATTCAAAATACAATAGTTGCAACTCTGTTTGACAGATGCAGGTTTCTAAAGATAATGTTATGACTGACTCAGTTTAATGATCAAGTTTTTGACGAATACAACAAAAAACAATCACAGAATACAAAGTGTTTTCAGTTTGATGTGTTAAATCTGTTAAAACCAAAAGATAATTACAACCTAGGCTGTGTTGGACGATATTTACTAAGTTTTTACTTGGATAAATCTAGCTACGCATATTCAAAGTGGATGAATAGTAGCTTGACCCCACTGGCTCCCCTCCATGACACTCACTTATATGGGGCAGCCAAACTACTATACCCATGAAACTCCCATGGCATACATCTCATCTCAACACATGAACCATAAAAATGTAAGATGACTTCAGAGGTCTGAACCTGCTGCACTAGCAAATAGATAAGTTTTTTGCAAAAACTACAATATGGTTTTTAGTAAGGACATTCCATTCATGGGGCACCATCTAGTATGACAAAAGACCATTTCTGCCCTTCTTGTCGGAACAGTGAGCGTGATTTCTAGAGTTGCCCCCAAAAATCCACTTTTATATACCAGGTGGAAGTTGTTGGCTAAAGCATGTTACCGGTCTGAGTCATCTTGGGGTGAGTACTTTTTCCCACCAAGACAGGCCCAAGTTCTAGAGTTAGTAACCGTTTCTCTTATACCTAGGACCGCACGAATGCGCAAGGGGAAAGGATACTTCGATATACCGAATTGTAAAGGGTTACAAAATGTGCTTTCACATTAGACAAAGAAAACACTAATAAATTTTAATCCAAATGATAATTATTTAATCTACCAAACACAAAAGTTAATTTTTTAAAAATTTAAAGCCTTTGTGAATAGGTTCTGCATGCAATTGATTAGTAGTTTATTTGTGTCTTCGGCTTTCGTCTTGCATAAAAGAAGATGTTTTGGTTTTTCAAAGTACTCTATGTTTCATCCTACAAAAACAATGTTATCCTCCTAAACACAGCTGCAAACAAAACATTAGCGAAAACAAAAAAACAAAACAAAAAAAATAAAAATAAAAATGCGAAAATAAAAAAAATAATTTTTTTTTACTAGGCAGATGCATCATTTCAACTCACAGATGCGTCGCAATGTTGATAGTCGGATGCATTGTGGAATGTGATGGATGCATCACGGGATTTGTCAAATGTGGTTCGCAAACTCAGATGCGTCGTTTATTCAGTTAAATGCAGTTTGTCATACGATATCTACAAAATAAAAAATGGAAAAACGGAAAGGAGTCACGAAGTTTGAAGTGTGCTTCACGTTGGGTTCACCAAATGTAACATAGATAAAATTGATTTCTGCACAATAAGATGGTTAAATCTAATCTAAGAAGCATAAATTTAAATCAAACAACAAAGAACGAAGTAATTAAACTGAAACAATAAAAATGATAATATGAAACAATCTCACCGAATATCAGTCCACATCTTCGAATTATCTTGATTGTCCTTCTTTATTTTGTCCTATCAGTATTGTTGCCCTCAAATTTTCTATATGTATGCAAGTATAGTTTGGATGTATTGTCTAAGCAAAATATCGAAGATTATAAGTTCTTCTCAAAAGTATATAGATTTCGGGAGGAAGAATAATGACAATGACAGGTGAATTTATAGAAATTGGGTTTTTGAACGATCGGCTTAGATTCGAAAGAGAGATCAATGATCAAGATTGATGAATGCCATGCAATGTGAGTTTTGTGTCAGTTAGAACATGAGTTGGGAAATTCTGCAGGATAAAGATTAAATTAGAATAATAATTTAATCTGGTGTTAAGATTGTTCGAAAATAGAAAGAACACGAGTTCAAAATTAAATAAATGATTTAATCTTCAGTGGTAAGTCTTCGAAAATAGAAGAATTAGACTGTGAATGAAAAAGATAAAGTTAGAACTCAAAGAATAACCTGTTCGAATGTACACATGAATTAATTAAATAAAGATATTTAATTAATAAATATGTTCATGCATATGAGAATTAGACTGACTGATCAAGACAAAGAGTCTCTTCGTAGAAACAATCAGATATCGAATCCCGAGATAGCTAACGAATTCAAATAGATCTAGAGTCAGATGGTGAGTGAATAATTAGATAATTGAATGATAGAAGAATGTGACAGAAACAATTAATTATGAATTAAATGTTAATTTAATTCAACATTCGAAATTGAAAGATTTAATTAAATAAATAATGATAATTTATTTAATTGACTGTTGAAAAGGTTAATTAAATAATTAAATAATGAATATTTAATTATAGTTGAAATATGACAAAGGGGTTAATTAAATAATAAATTATTTAATTAAGAAAGAGAATTAATTAGTTAGCGACATAATTAAATAAATATGATTTATAAATTAATCAAAGTTGAATAAATGTCATAATGAATTAATTTAAAAGGTTATTTAATTAATAGAGGAAATATGTGTTTAGAAAGTAATTAATATTATTTAATCATGACTATGGACATTAGAAAATTATGTCGAAAGTGGTATTCGTAGGCCCATACCAATTTTTGGTGTCTACACCCAGTATCTTTGGCCCTGTTACCAATTGTTGGCCCACAATTGTCGTTTCATCAAAAAATCGACCTATTAATGTTTGATACAACTACTAGAGTTAACGAATCCACGAGAGGCGGTTAATTCATGTCACGAATCTCGAGGGGAGCGTTGACCATCTGCCAAGAGTTAGGAGTGCTAGCGACTATTGGATGGACTTTTCAAGAGCTTTATGAGTTGTCTTGTCATAAGTACAAAGCCCATATTTTGAACCATGTATTTGGAATGTGCGTAAGGCCAAAATTACCATTAATACTTTAGCTAATAATGATTTGATAAATGTAATCATGAGTTTTGGCTATGCCTTGATGTACTTAAGAAAGATTTACTATGGCCCTGTAGTCCTAGAAACTCATCGGGAATGACAATTGGTACGTTTGAAAATATAATTGCTTTAATGAGGCAAGATTTTCAGTTTTGGTATGGCGATGGTGATAAATGGGTTGTGTATTTTATCCGTTGGCAATTTGGTAAACTTCTCACTTTGTTTACCTTGTGATGGCACCTTCGAATTTTGTAGATTTGAAGTGCCTATGTCTCTTCAATGTGTCGACAATTCTTAGACCTGCATCCTGTCAAATCTACTTCGGAGGCCCTCTTTGTTGATTAATATTTTTCAACTTGGAGGTTGTCTTGCAAATCTCTTTGGTAGAATAATTTTTGGTACATATGGTAACACGCCTACCCAGTTTCATGCACCTAAGATGAGTTTTTATATGCTATTTAATCATTTTCTGACTGCAATTGGGCTAAAATTGTTGTTCTGAAAATTTTCAAATTTTCAAATTCTAAAGGCAACCCATTTCTCATTTTAGTCTAAAACATCTTCAGTTCCGATTTCATAAAAAAGAGGAGGTCATATGATGCATTCTTTTAATATATTTCAGTTGTGGTGAACACGTCCTACATGTCGGTTTACAAAGGAGGTACCTAAATTCTAGTTGATGGGCAAAATCCAATTACAAACCCATGTTTTATTTAATTGATTATGTTTGCTCACAAAAAATCTCAGGTCCAGGGTCCCGATTTGCACGCACTGAATTTCATCTAATTGGGCAGCAAGCGAAATTAAATTTTCATTCATTTCCTAAAGTTTTAAAATGCAAATATTTTAAATACTTTGCGAAGAAAAAGTGAATGTGCATTTTAGGGAAAAGTTAAATATTTTAAATCATTATCAAAGTTTTATAATGTTTAAACTTTAATAAATCATGCTTTCTAACAGCAGCATAAGCCAACGAGGAAGGGGAGGAATGCTGAAGGAGGTTTAAATGTCTTAAATGCTTTATTATGACGTTGCTAATATTTCTGATGATTTATTAAAGCCTTTCAACACGCTTTATTTGCTACAATTTATTTTGCTTGCCAATTAGTTGAAGAATTGCTCACCGTAGAGGAAGGTAGCAGGGATGTGGAGAAAGGAAGGGGAAGCTTGTGGGTGATAATAAAATGTTTCAAAATATTTTATTAAGTATTGCAAATGTGTTTTTTTCTGTGAGAAGGAGATTTTTTATTGTGGAAAGAGGAGATTACAAAATTTATTCACGTTTTTGTGTTTTGAGCAGATTTTTGCACTCATTTGCAAGCTGAAAATCATTGTTGCAGCCTCTAGAATGATGCCCAAAGCATTTCTAATGTCTTGGAAGCATTTATAACAAGGTTTTTAATGTTTTTGAATGTACGATGATGCCAAAAACGCCCAAGATTCACAAAAAACGACCTGCACAGTTCTTTTGCTATGGCTGCAAGAAGACTGCATTCTCTCTGCTACAAAATATATGAAAGTGATTTCTTTAGTTTCAAGCATTGATTTGGTTAATGATTGTGAATGTTTTTTCACTGCCGACAGGAATAAGCTGTAGAGAGGTAGAATTTGTGAAGATCAAAGTATAGAGATAGATGGATTACCAAACAATTGTTTGACGAAATGTCAAATTGAATGCAGTATAAAATGGAAGATTTGAAATGAGGTTTGTATTTTTAAAATACAAATAAATGTGAAAATGAGTTAGTTGCAGACCGAGTGCACAAGAAAGTGGGTTATTGACAATTTTTTATTTTTAAATGTTTAACACCAAAGTGATGAGTGAAAATGCAAGATAAGAGAATGTTTTACTACTAGTGAAATGGGTTTTTACACATAAGTGAATCTTTTCACTTGCAAGGTGAAATTGTAGCAGTCAAACTTTTTTTTACAAGTAGGGTAAAAACATGTATGGGAATGAAGACAAGCAAAGAGAAAAATAACTTTTCAGTTGCAAGAATGAAGAGGAAATAGGAGGGAAAATGAAGAATGATGAGCATATTCTACAATTCCAATCAATTTGCAGATCAAGGAAGTTGAGTATACCATGTGTCCACCGTGGATTAATTTTAGGGCTTTTCTCTTTTCTTTTTTTTTCTCTAAAATGAGAAGTTCTCATTTGTGGGGGTTTTAGTTTCTTCAAGTTGAGAAGATATTATAATTTTTGTACAAGTATTTGTCTCTAGAGTTAGGAGTTCTTTAAATTTCAGAGTTCCAATGGTGTAATCCATTGTTATTAATGACAAGCAAATCAATTTGCAAATTATGAACAATGTCATATTATAATGTCTCTAGAATATATGCATTATATTTTTAATCAAAATAATCAAAGATTATGATGTTTTTTGTTGCACATTTTCAGCAATAAATGTTTGGATTGATGACTTTTGTTCAATGAACAGATTAAATGTGCTTTCAATTAAATGTTGAGTATATTGCATTACATTCAAAATTTATAAGAATGTTGTAGGTATTTCCTAATGAGACTTCATTATTGTAAGAAAGTGATTTAATGGTCACTGGTTTTGTGTTCAGGTTGTTACCAAACAGGTTATTTCACCTTGACTCTATTATGGACAAAGCACGGGTCTAGTGTGTTTCTTTTGTGCAAACTTTGGAAGAAATCACCATACAAAAACCAATTTAAATCTTTATTTTCAGTTTGAAAGTATGATTGGAGTTGAGTTTCATCATATTCTCATCCTCTAAATTTTGAGTGTTTTAAAGGAGTAGCCATCCTTTTGAAATAATTCATTTATTGAGTTATTATATTAGAATTCATCTGTTATTTGCAATGTACATGGTCATTTGGCTGCATAAATTTATAGGTACATTGTGGGATTACCATTGTAGGTTGTTTAGAGCCTGAAGCGTAGGGGAGAAAAGTGAAAAATTCATCTCCAGTTTGTTGGACATTAATGTTGAAGTTCTTGAGTATAAGGTTTGGCTATCCTTTAGAGGATTCTCAAGGTTCAGCAAGAAAAAACACCAATAGATTTGGCGAATCCGTTGGGGAAGAATCAAACGAGCATCCATTTGGAAAGAGTTGAGAATTTGGTGAATCTGAACATTTGGTTCAGATATTGAAGTTTTTAGACCTGGAAGAAGTTTTTTTGTAGCAAATTTGAAAGAATTTATGTGTGACTTTGTTGTTGGAGAAGACCCAGAAGAATGAAATTCATCTTTGAAAGAGCTTCATATTGTTTGAAGTTTAGTCCTCTGTGAAGAGAGGTGGCGACTCTATCAAAAGAACCTGATGAAGATGTGAAGAATATATCAAATCTATAAATATTTCCAGTTGAGAAGGAAAATTTGCAGCAGGTGCAACATATCCAAGTATTTTTTCATATTTTGGCTTTCAAGAAACATAAATTTGTGTGTGAAACCATATTTGAAAGTCTTGAAAAAATTTGGTTCCCTATTGAGTGAAACTAAGCACTAAGAAAGGGAATGATAGTGCTAATTCTACATACTTCTGAGTTATAATTTGCAGCTTGTGTATTATGTTGATGAAGTATATTTGTTCTTGAATATGCCCACTAAAGAGATCTTAGGTGCAGTTGCTTTTTTGAGTTATACATTGTAGTAGTTTAAGGTCATGATGAAAGCAAGAAATAGGGCAGTGAATGATCAACTCTAGAGTTGATATTTGAGGTTTGTAAAAGGGTGTAAGAAAATGTATCATCCACTTGTATATCCTTGTGGGGTGTCAGATGTAAACATGCAAGGTGTGCATCCCCTGCTATGTTATCTAAGAAATTTCTCTATTGAAAGATATAGAGCCATAAATTTTAGTGGTATTTTGGGGTTTCCAAATGCTATTCCTAATGAAGTTAGGGAAAACTTGCCAAAGTTCAAAGGTAAAATCTTATAATCAACATCTCAGCATCTGCAAGAGTTTTTAAATTTGATGGGTGATTATGAAATAAGTCATGAAGTTCTTTGTTCAATCTTTGAAAGAAGATTTCAGAGATTGGTTTTCATATTTTTTAGTGTGTTCTATCTCTTCGTGGAATGAGTTAATGAAAACATTCATAAAACAGTTTGGTGAAAGAATTAATCCTTGTTCAGTGAGACAAAAATTTATGAACATCCAAAGAGAAGAAAAAGAGTTAGTTCCTACTTTCAACTCAGATTTGCAAAAACATTAAGTAACATTCCTAAAAATATAAGACCAAATGATTCATTGTGCTTGTTTGTTTACCTTGGTGCATTTGATGAATAAATGGGCTATCTCTTAAGAGATAAAGAGCCTGCAACATTACATTGTGCATATCGAATTGTAATGGATATTGAAAATAACTCAAAATATTTAATGATGAAGGGATACATGGTTGCAAGTGTTGGTTATCCTAGCACACCCCATGCAAGTGAAATTCATGGATCGGACAATAAAAATTATTGTCAAGATGATGATGCTTTTGTTGTTCTGATTTTTCCATCACTACAACATACAAATCACAATGAGCTGCACGTTGAGCATCAACAAAATTTGAGCAATATTGACCAGATGTCTTTTTTTCAAGATTTAATTGACATGAAGAGGCACAAGGGAGAATCACCATAATGATTTTTTTTCGAGGTTTTTGGATGCCTTGTTGGAGGTCCCCAAAAATTTCAGACCCGAGGATTCAATGTGCATTGATCTATTTTGTGAAATCTATGAGTCAAGGCTGAGTACCTTGCCAAATGAATTAATGCCTCATAGTTTTGACCAAGTACTTGATTGGATAAATATTATTGAAGGAGCTCGATGTGGGTATACAAGAGGTGTGGTGTCCCAAAATGTAGATAATAGTTGTCATATTGAGAAAACTCATAACACAATACACATAATTGAAAAAATTATATCAAAAAATGAATATCCATCTTGTCTAGATGAGGATAATGATTATAATCAACTCAGAAGTAGCATATATGTAGATCAATGTAACAGTGATGAAGATGAAGATACATGGTATGATGACCAAATAGATATGCATGAAATCCTTCCTTGTAATATCTTGGTTAATGAAGGTGTAAAAGAAATACAAGATGTCATTCCATGCCATGTTTTGAGCAGTGACAATAGTACAAGTGTTGCTGATTTCTCATTACAAATCAATGGTCAAGATATTGAAAATGAAAGATTAAGCATTCATTATGAAAATTATGAGCATAGTTTATGCAATGATGAGGATCATGATGACAATGAACTTGATTACTTTTCTAAGGATTATGAATGCTCCTATGATGATGATCTAGAGATATTTTCTTCACATGAAGGATGCAATGATATGAATGTTCATGAATTCACTTGCTCACAAGTGAATGAAAAAATTTATTTGATGAATACCTGGAATATAGTTCGGTTTTGTTATCATTGAAGCATACTGACTCTATGGATGATGATCACTTTGAAGATAAAAACTTGTGTGTTCTGTATCTTTATCCTAAGCACATTGTTAGAGATGGTAAGGATGTTGGTGAGGTTGAGTATGATGCTAATTAACATGGTCATGTCATTGCTTCTCGTGATTGTTTGTGTGAAGAAAAGATGAAAATTTCTATGATGTATGAAGATGATGATGATTTTCACATAAATGGAGGAATGGGTTCATTATTGAATGGTCAAGGTATGCATTTGAAAAACACATGGATCTTGGATCAACATTATTACCTATTGGTAATGTGAAACAGTTTGATGAATTTTTAGATTGTGTTAATATTGCAAAACTTTCTGATCTATGTGTAGAGAAGCCAAATGATGCAAATAAAAATGGGTTTTGTGAACCCTAATTTCAAACTTGCACATAAGCAACAAAAAAACATAATATTAGATCAATATACAAGGTGAAACAAGGATTCCCCATGAAATCCGTTTACTAAACTTACATAGAAACGAAATGAAGAAAAATTGCAATAACCAAATTAAATCTATATAAAGTAAGCAAACTCTTGATCCCATGGGGAAATTGGTGCGAATTGATGTGTCGAAATTGCCCCTTTCCCAACTCCTTAGTTGAAAATGTTGATGATGTGTGGATATTTCAATCTCCTTGATGAGATTTTAGCATAACCTAGCTATAGAATTGTGAAAATGATGAACATATGGAATGAAATGCACAAAATTGGCTCTGAATGTCAAGAGCGTAACATTGCATGAGATTGTAGATGTTGAATGAGAGGAATAACCTTTCATTTATAGATTTCCAAGATGGAAGATAGAGTGAAATTGAGCAATGTGAGATCATTCAACATCCAATGGCCAAGTGCCACTTGTCAAGATGTGAATGGTTGATGGTTGTGCACATTTTGGCCAAAGTGCCAATAAATTTAATTAGGTGGAATTTGAAATTGAGAAAATGATATGTGAGAGGGAAAAATGAATGAAATAAATGCCACTTGGTTCAATGCACAAGGACATGTAAGAGGAGTGAATGTTTTGTTGGAATTACCCATTCACTTGGACTTTTTGAATTCAAACTTGAGGGAATATTCTCTTTTTATGCCATGTGAGGGAAAATAGAGATTTAATAAATGAATTAAATCCATTTTCATGTGCAAGTTGCATTCTCTAGAGGATTTTAGTGATAGGGATTAACTTAATCAAGATTTGATTAATTTAATGAGAGGTTAGGTGGTTTGACCATTTTGACTTAGATTTTAGGATTGATTTAAATCAAAATGAGAGGAAAGATTAATTAAATATATGTTTTTGATTTATTTAACTAAAAGGGGAAATGTTAGATTAAATTAAATAAGGTTTAATTTATTCAATTTAATAAGAAGACTTTAGAGACTTTAATCAAACAAAATGATTTATTTAATTAAACCAAGATATAAGGTTAATTAAATTAAATTGATTAATTTAATCAACAGAGGAGAAAGACTTAATCAAATAAATAATGATTTATTTAATTAAGAGACCGAAGGTGATGATAATCTGAGAGTGTGATTTTAGAAGAAATGTTGTTAGTAGTCAAGATCAAGTGTGTCGAATCAAATTTGTATATTTTTCATGTCTACATTTTGCCCCTCTTTGAAGCAATGTACTTGTTGCATAGATTCAAAGAATAAATTGCTGTGATCAAAGTTCAAAATTTTCTCAATTTTCCAAATGCTCCGATGCTGTCTCAGTGGAAGGATTATGCTAGTATATTGCCCCCTCGAGAGATCGGACAAAATTTTGATTTCTTGGATGATCTCGCGAAAAAAAGAGATGACAAGGTGCGTGACAAGCTCAAAAATGCCCTAGAATGTCAAAAAACACGTTAGAAAGGCAAAGAAGATGCAAAATGGCCCTCGATTGGACAAAAACGGGATTGAGGGACCAAAACCCTAGCTAGATGGCCAAATTAGGTCAAAAAAACCCTGATTTGCAAGCTTAAATAGACCTTGAGAGGTCACTTTCAATACATTTGCATACTTAGCCCTTTGAAAATTTCACACTTTGAGGTCTAAGTCTTGGTCAAGATGGTGCAATGATAGCTTCTTAGGCATGTGTCAGAGAGAATACGAGTACATCAGCGGCCAGTCGCTGCAAGACCCATGGTATGTACCCCCATCCCAACTTTTGATTTCTCATTTTTCGTGCATGAAATAGGGTTAAACTTAATTTTAAGTGGCACGACACTATATAGTGCCGCTGAAATTGCTTGGTTGGCGCCGTGTGGTCCTAAACAGGGCTACATATGCAAAGAGTGTCGCACGGTACAGTTTGGAGATTAGGGCTCCCAGGGTCAAAGTCGGCTACGTGCACAAACAACGCCACGCGACGCAATTAGGAAGTTAGGGTTGTCAAAGTCCGTCGCGTGGCATAGTTTGGAATTTTACAAAATGCGCTGCATTTGCAAATAGCATTGCATATGCTATTTCAAATGCGAAAAAAATGATGTGAGTGAGATTTTTCTAGGAGACTTGATGCGGTGGTTTTTCCTTACGCAGGAGGAGCTTGATATACTTCATTTGAGGGAGCATAGATGGCCGATGCTCCACAGATTACAGGGTATGCACGTATATCTTCAAGAGTAGCTTCGTATTCTTGGTCTTTTTTATATTGCATAGGTCCCTGCTGTTCGGACACATTTGGGTATGATGACAACTTTGGCCGAGCGGTGGTATAGTGAGACTTCTTCCTTCCATCTGCCTACTAGTGAGGCCACCATCACTCTTGAGGATGTCTCGCACATTTTACGATTTCCTATTCATTGAGGAAAAGTGATTTATGATCCAGAGGAGGGTAGGGATGCCTACTTTGACATCATGGGCATTGATGAGCTTATCATTTTTGATGAATAGATTGACCTAGAGCGATACTGGGGTAGAGCGCCCACCTATAGATTGATTATTGCTGCTATTATTTTAGGTCTTGTGGCACCCAATCGACGAGGTCGGTATTTTAGTCCAAGCTAGGGATAGGCATGGCATCGGATGTGCGTTCGCCTAGAGTGCTTTGCTTGGAGACCAGTTTTGTTGGCCTCCTTATATAGAGATTTACATGAGTTTGCATGCATGGACAGTCCAGCCCTTGGAGCAAGAGTTACTTTATTACACATCTGGGCATGGGAGTGATCCCAGTGCTCCAGCCAGATGTCACACCAGTTGTCCTTGATATTGATGATCCTATTGTCAGGTGGTATGGTGGGGCACAAATTCATTCTACCCACACTAGCACAGGTGGCCTTTCTTATTGGCGACAGGTTCTTGATGAGATGAGAGAGTTCATCTAGAGACCTTGGATGGGCATAGGCCCATGGTATGATGATGCAGATTAGCTATTTTTTGCTTGGCAAGATATGTGGATGCAAGGTCAAGAGCATACCATGATAGAGTGGCATCTCCCAGATAGGGTGACCCGTTAGTTTGGAGAGATGCAGGATAGACCCGATGATCAGTACATGGCTATCATTTCCCATACTACGAGAGAGATGGCATGGGGTTAGCCCATCCTAGTAGTTGAGGCAGTGTCCTCCTTTAGACAATTAGTGGCCCGAACATGGTCGTATGATCAGGGGCTAGCAGATGCAGGGGTGACTCTGGCTTACAGAGCTTGGTTTATACCTCCTTTGAGATTGACAGTTACTGGTGTAGTACTCCCATGATGAAGACCCAAAGGTAGGACAACCAGCAGGGGGAGAGGACAAGGAGGTAGAGGTGGACCACCTCCTCATTATACACCTCCCAGAGATTCGATATAGCAGTCACCTCCACGGGTAGAGGCACAGGTCGATCAGCCAAGAGATTGGGGCAGAGCAGTCCCACAACAGCGGCCAACAGCGCAGCTAGACTACAGAGATGTGTTGATCTAGTAGTTGCAGGGTCAGATTCAAGTATTGACTATAGAGAGGGATGAGGCAAGGCAGTAGGTTATGATAGTTACTGCCGAGAGGGATCGGGAGATCGGTCAGTGGAGGCAGCTGGAGAGTACAACTTCATCATCTCAGGGCTGACCAGTTTCTTTACGGGCATACAAAGAGGTAGTCAGGGAGGACAAGTGTTATCGACAAAACTATAGATAGGCAGTGCCAGCACTAGGCCAAGTGCCAAACTTATCTCAACAGATAGGGATGAGGCCCCCAAAGGATCACGGTGAGAGGCAGGTGGGAGAGGGTAGTAGCTAGCAGGGCTAGTCCTTGATTACAGATAGATTCCATTTTTTATTTATGGGCCTCGATTACTTGCCCCTTTTTGTACTCGTTGATCGTACACTTGATCCGATTTTGTTTTATGATAACAAATTTTTGATGATTATATATGAGATGATTCACCTTTATGAAATGTTTTGCAATGTGTGATATGGATTTCTTAATTTCCTATATGTTATGAGATGTTTCTATTTCCTATGTTCATGCGATATGATGTACGTTTCTAATGGATGTACTTCATTTTCATGCATTTTTTTAATGATGATCCTATGAATGTAATGTATATTAATGATGGCGTATTGATGTGCAAATGGTAATGGATGCTAATGATTATGTATGATGCAATGATTTCTTAAGATGCTTAGAATAACAAATTTATATTATTCCTCATAACTTAAGATAATGATATGATGTGATATGCATTTTATGCTAATGATTTGGTGGATGCAGAGTGTATGCATTGGTGATGTTTCGATTTACTATCATGATACCATGTTAGTATGGGAAGAAGATAGAAGAATCCTAGAATCAATGACTTAGTTAGGATGATGGTGATTTTCTTATTAGGAGTCAGGATTTTCAAAGGGTCAATTACATTATGTTTGATAACACACTTAGGTACGATGCATCAAGGTATAAAACACTAGGATGGCATGGTACCCAGTGTGATGGACCTTGATTTGAAAATCAGATAGGAGTATTCTTGTTCACACTTAGCGTACACTTCATTCAGGATGTAGTTCAGACATTCTAAATATCTTGGGCCAAAACATAGGAAAGCAAGGGTCAACACAATATCTAAAACATCCTCTCCACAAACCAAACATAGTACATATGACCAAGTTATTTTACAAGTGTATCCCACAAGCACAGTAGATAAGAGAGACAATGATCCTTGCCCCATTCCTTTCTCTCTAAACCTATTTTGTTTAGGCATCATCGAGAGGTTCTTGGAATGAGCAAAAAATAAGATAAGCCAAAAAAAAAGACCAAATAGAGCAAACTAACAAGCTAATGTTCTTCATACCATTAGCCAAGACTAAAATACTATGAGATACCTGATGCTTATGTCCATTGTGGGAAGGATTCATCCTAGGACATGTTGTGATCATGGTTTTGATGAGACTGATTGGATAATAAGCTATTGATACTCTGAGTTGACCAACTTGTTGATTCACTGATCTAGACTTTAGGTATTTTTGATGCTTGGGTGTTCACTTTTGAACCTTCTAGACTTGCTTCTGACTGACTCACCAAAGGATGATGGTGATGATTGATTTTATTATGAGTGATGAAAATCACAGGTGAAAGCGAGATGAGATGAAAGCACCATTTTGGAATTTTTTGGATATTTTGAGGTTGTTTTTGGTATTTTCAAGACTTATGATGAAGAGAGTAACTTAAATACCTATCCTAGGGGTCTCAAGATTTAATCCATAGATTAGCCTTACCTACGTTATACACATAGAGACCACGTAGTTTGAATGACGACAAACTTGCCCTAATAATAAGATAGATGGGAAAACGGGTTCCCATTTTATTGTGTCAGATGCCTAAGGACTGACCTAAAATGTCTCAGAGGATGATCAAATATTAACCTTGCCTACGTTCAAGCTCAAAGATGACATAGTTCAGATGAGGTGGAAGACTAACAAGACTTAATGATGAATTTTTTTTGAATTTTTTTCGAGATTTTTGACATGTTTTTTGGATTTTTCTGATGTCTTGGGAAGAGCACACAAAAAATATACAAAAATCCGATCTAGTGCCAGTTTCAGGAACATGCCCCTAGCGTTAAGCGATAGACTACTTCAATAAAGGTAGGACAAACTGACCTTAGGAATATGCCAAGTAGTACTATGGTGGAATACGATACGAGCACAATCTCAGGCTATGGTATGGATGCGAACAAATGGGTGGATGGAGGATTAATGAAATGTGATGGAATGGATGAGTGAGTCATGTAGATCCTGGTGGATGGGGAGTGCTTTATTTATGCTTGACGCCTATTTGCCAGGTTTTTACCAAGGTATTTGTCTAAAGCGCCACCGAAGTGGTTTTCACTAGAGGACAATTTTTTTCTTTACTATTTTCAATCCTTTTTCAATTTTTTTTTTTTTTTGGATTTTTGTATTTTTGTATTTTTGTTGTCGCCAAGATGCTTGTTTTCTAGGTTTTCATCAAGGTAACCATTTTTTTAGGAAGTTTTTTTATTTTTTTGTATTTTTTGGTTCTATACCTTGCAATTTCTTAGGAATAATTTTTTTTGAGATGGGAGTTGTTCAAAAGCTCGTCTTCTAGTGTTGATAATTGATATACTCTTGATTTATAGCTAGCTGTGATGATGAAAGGTCCCAACCAGTTGGGTTCAAATTTACCTTTGCTTTCTGGATTCGGTACATTCCTTTGGTTCTCTTTCAACACAAGTTCACCGACTTGGAAGGTGTGTTGCTTGATCTTCTTGTTGTAGCTGCGTTTCAGGCAATTCTAATAGATGTATAGATGGTTGAGGGCATCCATGTACCGTTCATCTAGTAACTCTAGCTCATTCAGTCGTGAGACCCTGTATTCTTCATCTGTGATGAGGTTTTGCAATGATATTCCTAGTGATGGGAGCTCGATCTCGATTGGGAGGATGGCCTCTGATCGATAGACTAGGGAGAATGTGGTGGTGCCTGTTGGCATGTGGATGCTAGTACGGTAGACCCATAAGGTGGGATTTAACTGTAGATGCTAGTCATGACCAGAGTCATTGACTGTTTTCTTAAGGATTTTCAAAATGATTTTGTTGGTAGCTTATGCTTGGCTATTGCCTTAGGGGTAGTATGGAGTAGAAAAGTGATATTGGATTTTGAATTTGTTGCATAAGTCACAGACATCCTGATTCTTGAAAGGTGTATCATTATCAAAGATAATGGATTGGGGGACACCATATTGGCAAATGAGATAGTTTAGGATGAACTTAGAAATCTGCTTTCCTGTTATGTAGGTCATTGGAATTACTTCGACCCATTTTGTGAAATACTCCATGGAGGTGATGATGAACTTGTGGTCGTTGGATGAGGTGGGTGTGATTTTACCTATGAGATCGAGCCCCCATTGTGAAAAGGGCCATGGTGTAACAACAAGATGGAGTTCTTGAGCTGGTGCATGGATAAGGTCTCCATGTTGCTGGCACTATAAACACTTTCTGACAAAGTCATGTGCCTCTCTTTCCATTGTTGGCTAGTAGTACCTGGTTCTTAGTAACTTCTTGGCCAAGGTCATACCGCTCGAGTGTGAACCACAAGTTCCATTATGTACCTCAGTCAGAGCAGTCAGGGCTTCTTTAGGTTTTAAGCAACATAATAGGGTTCCGTCAATGCTCCTACGAAAGAGGGTTTCCCCTAGGATAACAAAATGTAAGGACCTTTTGACAAAGGTTCGTTGGAGGTTCAGGGTAATGTTAGCTGAGAGGACTCCTATTCTCAGGTAGGTGTAGGTGTTGTGATACCAAAGATCACAGGGACCAATGAGTTCACACACATATTTAGACTTTGGTACCTCAAAAGTCAGTATGAGAAGCTTCTCTACCGAGAATTCATATTTTAGGACATTGCGAGGGATATCCAATAAGGATCCAATTGTTGCCATGGCATCAGTTGCTTTGTTGTTCACCCTTGGTATCTGCTCAAAGGTGATACTAATGAAATATTCTATGAGGCTCTCTACTAACTTCTTATATGGTGTCAACTTGTCATCCTTAGTTTGGTACTTTTCGTTGACTTGGTTGATAATAAGTTGTGAATCCCCATAGACCTTTAGTGTCATGATTCACCATTGTGTTGCAATTTTGAGACCTATGGTTAAAGCCTCGTACTCTGCAATGTTTTTGATATAGGGGAGTGCCAATTTGTAGGATCTAGGTATACAATCCCCCTGTAAGGTGATGAAGAAAACACCGGCTCTTGATCAATGTTGTGTGTAGGAACCATCGAAGTAGAGTTTCCAATGGTCGACTATGCTGAGATTAAAGATGGAATCATCTGGAAATTCTGATATGAGTGGATTCTCTACATCGATGGGGGCTTCTACTAGTTGTTTTGCAATGACTTGTCCTTTGATTTATTTTCGCTCCATATATTCAATGTCATATTCCGATAGTATCATGACCCACTTAGCCATCCTTCCCATGAGCATATCTTTTGATAGTAGATACTTTAGGAGATCTATCTTGGTGATGAGTTTGATTCTGTGTGCCAGCATGTAATGTAAATTTTTTTGTGAAGAAAACACTACTGCTAGATAGGATTTTTAAATGGATGAGTAGTTTAAATCATGGCCAACCATTGTTATGCTGATATAATAGATTGCCCTTTTTGTCCCATTTTCATCGTTCTAAGCTAAAAGAGCACCTAAGGCTACTATTGTTGCTGAGATGTATAAGATCAGTAGTTTTCCTACAATGGGTGGCATTAATATTAGTGGCGTGAGAAGATATTCTTTGAATCTATCAAATTCTTGATTTCACTTGTCGTCCCATTTGGATGCCACTCCTTTGTGGAGTAGATGTGAATATGCAACCTATTTGTCCGCCAGTTGTGCTATGAATCTTCGGATGGATTGGAGTCTACCTTGTAGGCCTCTGAGTTGTTTTACTATCCTTGGTGCCTCCATGTCAATGATTTCCTTGACCTTTATGGGATCCACCTCTATTCCCCTCATCGATACTATGTATCCCAAAGGTTTACCTGATTGTACCCAAAAGACATTTCTTTGGGTTGAGCCTGACCTTGTACTTCTCTAGTCTGTCAAAAATGGCACTTAGGGTTGCTATGTGATTTTATCTCTTCTTTGATTTAGCCAGTATATCATCCACATAATCTTCGATGGTTTTGTGTATCATGTCATGAAAGATTAGTGTCATGGCCCTCTGATATGTAGCCCCTTCATTTTTTAGCCCAAATGGCATCATATTCCAACAATAGGTGCCCCATGGACATGTAAATGTCATCTTTTTATGATCCTCCTTTGCAATCATTATCTGATTATACCCCAAGAAACCATCCATCAATGATAGCATCTCATTTTTGATTGTCATGTCCACTATCATATAAATGTTAGGTAGTGGAAAATCATCCTTAGGACATGCTTTGTTGAGGTCTTTGAAGTCTGTGCAGATACGAATTCCCCCATTTGGTTTCGAAACTAGTACAAGATTGGATACCCATTCTGGATAGTTTATTGGGTGTATGAAGCTGACATTTAGGAGCTTCTACAATTCTACCTTGACTAGCAAGGCTATTTGGGGATGCATTTTTCTTAATTTTGTCTTACTGGCTTCGCTCCAGGGTAAAGAACCAAATGATGAACCAAAACTTCCAGATCCAGACCTGGAATGTTAGCATATGTCCATGCAAAATTTACCTTCCTTTCCCTTAGAAATGCTGCTAGTAGTTCTTGTTCTTTTGTCAGAAGTGACTCAGCGTAGAAAGTGATTTGTGGTGTTCTCTTCATTCCCGAGTTGACAGGATTACACTGTTTTTCCAAAACTGTCGATTTCTCTTGATGCAGCATAGTAGGGAGAGATTGAATCCCTCATCTTCTGGCACCTTAGAGAGGTTTTCACCATTAGATGCATCCTTTATTTTTACTATTCTTTGGTTAGAGAGTGCCACAGTGTGGTTTTCACTCAATAACTCCAAGCTTATTTTCGTTCTTTTTCTTTTGCGATTGAAGGACTCAATCGTCTCCCCGTAATATGCTTGTGTGTCTAATGTGATGTCAAAATCAGCCTTGTGATCCCCACATGGAACTGCATCCCTTAGTCCCATGAATTCTGAGAGTACCTCATCATTTTCGAATGAGTCTAGAATTGGCGGTCCTCATTGGTCATAGTTGATGAGTTGAGGGTATACTAAGTTGATTTTGTGGGTTTTTTGGTTTGACTCAGTGGGTGGGGTACTAATCATTAGTAAGGAGGAATCCTCAAACAACAAGGGAAGTCCAGCTATGGTATCCTCATCATCACTACTAGCACAGACATTAGTTACATCAAGGGTGAAATTATCTAGCAGGAGACTTGTGCATACGGGTAGTCGAAGGGTGGTTGTTGATACTTGAGGAGGGGGCCTGACTGCCCTACTAGGAGTACCTTTGCCACGTACAGTTATACTCGGGGGGTAGATCCAAGGACAAAGTTTCTCATTCTTCTTTCTACAATGATGGGTTGTAGTCGTCCATCACTATTTCTTCCCAGGATTTCGTTCCTGTTATAGCCCATACAAAACATTATTTGCAATCCTCTACTGGCTTCATCCATGGGTAGAGAGGGTGTGGGCCCTTCATCACAGTATAGCGTGCTTGAAATGTCTTCCTCATCAAAATTTTCTCGACTTAGGTCTCCCCAATGGTGAAATCTAGAAGGGTCTTCCCTAAGGGTGTGGACAGGTGTTTCAATTGATCGAAGTTGCCCGTGCGACCTAGGAGATTGTGGTAACTCTTCTACAACAAATGCACTCTTCTTCATTATATAGTCTCTGCACCCATTGTCCTAGATCATGAGCTTGATTTTAGATATATCAGGGATGGTGGGTGTCTCTATCATAGAAGTGGAGGAAAGGTTAGATGGGTCTATATATGCAGTGGATGGGCCTTGATCAATTTTTGGAACTTGGGGGATTTTTTAAAACTTGGCTTCCAAGTTTTTGTAGTAGGCAAATGGTTCAAGATCACCATGTACAGTGACCTCCTCATTCTAGTACAAGAATTTGATGCATTGATGAAATGTCGAGGCAACCACCTTCATTCCATTGATCCATGGGCGTCCTAGGAGGATGTTGTATGGTAGGTTGAGGTGAAGGACCTAACATGTGGTGTCCATGGTGGATGGCCCAACTTGGATTGGGATTCTGATAGTGCCTTGAGACACTCTTTCTAAGGGCTACATGTCCATCCACCACGACCCTTTTGAATTTCTTTTCGTGAATCAACACTTGAAGGTGAAGTGCATGATTATGAGATGGCTAGGCAGGGAAATCTTGATCGGAGAATGTGAGGAGATTTGGGGTAATGATATTACCAATCATAGCCTAAAAATGTTTCACATCAAGGGTGGCGGAGACAGTGGGTGATGCTAATGCTTCATCACAGATTTTCCTATGGGTAGGGAATTTTTTTAATAATTCCATGATGGAGATTTGGGCGAGTGTTCTCTTTAGCTAGTCGATGACACTATAGTCATAAGGAATAGAATTTGTACTCAAAATGGGGGTCTTAGATAGTTGTGATGCCCCTGCAATAGTGACCTTTGCACCATGTGTGGTGACTCCACAATCGACGTTGGCTTGTTTGATGTTAATGACCGTGACCATTTTGTCCACACATGCGACTATCTCTTCATATACTAGGTTAACACTAGCATACTTTTGCTTCCCTTTGTTGTTCCCCAGGATATTTCCTTGATTACAATTTGGCATTGGATTTGTGTATATTTTAAGGTCATGGTTTCTAGTTGGTTGTTCAATGTTTATGATCTTGTCCTCAATGAGGTCTTGGATGATATTTTTCAGCCTCATGCAATTTGCGGTTGTATGTCCCTTGATTTTGTGAAAATCACAAAGGAGGTTTTCACTGTACCATGGTGGTTTGGTCATGGGTTCCATATATTTATCGAAGTTGGAGATTTTGATAAGGTTTCTTTGACCAAATTCTTCATTATGGATTCAATTCATTCTCCAAGAGCCGTGAACTTCTGATTGGGAGGATACTTGTTTCAGGGAGGTCATCCTCCTTTATTGCCCAAGTTATTGATTTGGTTGTTACAAAGTGGTTGTTGTTGTGCTATTGTATTAGTTTTCACATTATTGTGATTGTGATTCTATGGCTGGTGATGTGTTTAGATGTTCTTTTTAGGAGCATTTATGACCACCTTAGCATTGACCATGCTATCGTTTGTGATATTTTGTTCCTTGACCATGTTCGAGGTTTATCGTTATGATTGTTGGATGGGCAATTATCCTATGGTGGAGGAAATATTGATGCACCTCCTCGTGTAGTAAGGGCTCTTTCGATATTGAATGCCTTTGGGATCAACTGATCATACATTGTGATGCTTTGGATTTTTAAGTAGAACACCAAGTTTTCATCTAGATTGGATATGATTGTGCAAACTTGTTGTTCTTCCAGCATAGTCCATTTGCTTTGATTGGCCTTGGATTGCCATCTTTGCAAGAAGGATGCAAAGAGCTCTCCTTTTCTTTGTTTAAGCGTTGATAGTTCCTCCAAACTAACATCTGCACCCATGTTGAATGTGTAGTTTTAAAGGAAAGCTTCCACAATTTCTTGGAATGTCTTAATTCCTATGGGTAGATGAGAAAACCATTCCATGGCGGGACTAGCTAGACTCAAGGGAAAATTCTCATTAGATATGTGTCATCGTATGCGACCTCCATGCAATGTACTTGAAATTCCCTGACGTGGTTTTTAGGGTTTCGTGTCCCATTATACTTATCAAATTTGGGGATCTCAAATCCCTTTGGGAATGGTACCATTGTGAGACCTCTGTCAAATGGATAAGGGCACAAGTTTCCTGGTGTTCTGGTTGTTTTTCCTGCTTGGAGGTCCAACACTTGCTACGAGAGTAGTTTGATTTGTGCTGCAATATCATTTTGCAGATCACGAGGTGGGATGAATGTGTTCTGGGGTGTTTGGGGTGTTTGATTGATGGGAGGGGTACTGGTGGGAGTCTTTAGCAAGCTTTGTTGTGCATTCAAGGCCTATTGATATGGCTACATTTTTGTCAAAAATGTTTGTTGTTATTGTTCCAATGAAGCTTGTTGTTGGTCCAGCTGCTGATGTTCCCATAAAGCTTGTTGTTGGTCTAACTGTTGTTGCACCAACAAAGCTTGTTGTTGGTCTAGTTGTTGTTGTGCCAACAAAGCTTGTTGTTTAGTTTGTTGTTGTGTTTGAAAATATTGCAGGGCTTCTTGGTATGCTTGTTTATGAATTTCTTGCATTTTTTCTTGGTATTGTGCTTGTGCCTATTGAGCTTGGTGTTGGGATTGAGCTTGAGCTTGTGCTTGTTGGGCTACTTGTGTGGCTTGTGCGGCTTGCTGGGCTTGTGCAACTTGTGCAGCTTGTTGGGCAACTAGTTGTGCTTGCGCTTGTTGAGCAGCCTACTATGCAACTTGCTGGTTTTGTTGAAGTACCCTCTGATGATTGGCCTTTTGGATGGACCGAATCATGGTGATGAATGAATTCGTCACATTAGCTTTTGGTGGGATTGGTGGTGGATTGCGAATGGTGCTAACCATTGTGAGGAGTGAAAGGGTTGTGTTAATGGCTGGGACTTGAGTTGTTGGTGGTGTGGTTGAGATGCTTGGTCCTTGAAAAGGTATGTTTTGAGAGATTTGAGGATCGACTGATGTATTGGCCATGGTGGCTTGAGTGGTTGCCACTTGTTGTTGGGATGCTGCTAGAAAAAGGAGAGGATTCGATGTGATGTTCGAATTGCCTTGATTTGAGAAACTAGCGGTGGGTAGGGGGGAAGACCCAATCCAAGAGGTGATACAAATGTGAGCGGTAATGGTGGGAAAGATGGTATGCTCCCCTGGAAGAAGAATGGGTCAGTGAATCCTGCTATTTTGAACAAACCACCTTCTCCTTGTGATAGAGAAGTTTGTATGTTTAACGGATAGGTTGGTGTTGCATGGAATGAGGATGAATCTGTGTGATTATGGAAAGTGAGCGGGACATATGGGTGTGATGGATTCACTAGGACAGAGTTATCCGATGTGGTGCTGATATTTACCTCTCTGTTGTTTACAAGGCAATGCTTTTGTAATTCACGAAACATGGCACTTCCTTTGTTTACAATTGGTGAGGTTGATGTGATCGTCAATATGGTTTGGGGCATTTCTTGAATTATATTTGGAATTGACATCGGGGGTATTCTTGTAAGAGGCCTTTCCATACTAGTGCCTATATAAGGTCAGAAGGGAACTGGACCCCTCCTTCCATTAACGTGCATATGTATAGAGAAGGATTAGGTTTAAGCATGGCGTTGACAACTCTATGATTCTCTGGATTTTGAATCATTTCAATTATCTCCTTTTGTGTCATTCAAAAGTCTTTGTTGATGATTTCCTCTTCATAGTCTTCCTCTTGAGGATTTTTTGATGGTAGAGAAGAGTTGTTTGGGGGATTGCTTGATTCCACAAGGTTTACTTTAGTGGTTGCTTGACTTAAGTCACTGGAAGTTGATATTTCTTTGGTGTTTTCCATGTTCCTCTTGTGTTGTGATCTTGTTTGGACAATAAAATAGAGATCATTTGATCTTAATCTTTAGGCCCAAAAGAGGAGAAGAACTAGGAGAGTCCAAGGATCAAAAGGGGTGGTGACGGGGATGAGATAAATGGATGAGGTGAATGAGTGAAACTTTTGAAGAAATTTCTAGGTGTAACGCTAAACTTTTAGGGCTTGGATTTATTTTGATAATTTGACTAGGTGTATTAAGTCAAACAAGATGGTGGTGAACTTGTAAACCTAGGAATTTGTGTTATCCTAGAGAAAACTCGCAGAAGAGCATGAATTGGCTAAGTGTGTTAATCCAATCAAGGTGATCATGAACTAGTAGACCTTAGGAAGTTGTGTTATCCTAGAGGCAAATTCGTTCAAGAGGATTGTAATTTTGACTAGGTGTATTAAGTCAAACAAAGTGATGTTGATTTTTCCTTTAAGTTTAGCATGATTTTTTAAAGTTCCTAAGAGTTTTGTTGGTGGGATGAAATTTGATTGATGGAGAGATGGATGAGAGTGAAGACTTTGATCCCAGACTTTGACCTAGACATGACTCTTTTTTACAAGACTTTGGTATTGAAGAACATGCCTTACTTCCTATGTAAGAAAAGAAAACCTTTCAAAAACTCTGGATTTTGTTGGTAATAGAATTCATACAAACTTGGGTTGTTCTTTGAAGCCTTCTTGTAGAAATTGTACACCAACCTTTCTCTAACTTCAAAAATCCTTTCAAGACGCTCCTCATGAGCTTTTAGACTAATCCTTTTGAATCTTGGTTTTGGGATTTTGACTTTTTGGGAAATCATTTGAGACAACACATGTGAGGTCCAATTTGTCTTTATATTTTCTTAGTGAGTTGTTTTTACCAAAAGCACTTTCTTGATTATGTTTCAAATTGTATTTCTAATTCCCTACTTTATTTTGCATCCCAAAAGGTCCATTATGTGGAAATCAAGGAATTTAGAGCAAAAGTTTCCTAGTGTTGACTTTAGTGAAACAAATGGTGTTTAAACCCAAGCACTTAGAAACCTCTAAGGATATAATCCCTAGGGCAAGCAAGAGCACTAAGATTTGTCAAAGGATATTTGTTTCCTTAAAGGGTTTGAAATTTCAAAGCTATTGTGAATGTTTGTTTCTTGATGTTTTAGAACCAAGCATTGTATTTTGATCTT
Source organism: Sequoiadendron giganteum (assembly GCA_007115665.2). Classification (NCBI taxonomy): domain Eukaryota; kingdom Viridiplantae; phylum Streptophyta; class Pinopsida; order Cupressales; family Cupressaceae; genus Sequoiadendron; species Sequoiadendron giganteum. The sequence goes on along the minus strand of CM021103.1, from coordinate 273,551,741 downwards.
GATAACATACACAACCTTAGGCTAAAAAGACAATATTTGTTGGGTTCCCACTTAGACGAATCTAGCTGTGCATATTCAATGCGGATGATTGGATGCTTGACCACACAGGCTCCCCCTTATAGTGCACTCACTTCTTGGGTCAATCAAGCATTAGTACCCATGAATCTCCCATGGCATACTTTTCATCTCTATAACAAAATCGCATGTATAACATGGGGTAGTTTCAAAGGACATGACCTTTTGCACCAACAAATAAATAGGATTTTGGCCTTTGCTAAACAAGAGGTTTCAATGATATTGGCCTTTGTTCCAATATCCACACTTATATCTTAGGTGGAAGTCGCTTGGCTTTAGCGTGTTCTTGGTTGGGTCATTCCCTTGGGTGATTATTTTTTCCCACAAGGCAAGCCCACTAAGATAAACAATAGCAAGCTAGCATATCCCATAGTTCAATCAACCTTCATTAAAAAACAAAGCGAGAACACTCGCAATATACCATGCTCACACTCGCATGTTTGGTTCAATTTTAATTCCAAAAAATAAAATGTGGAGGCAATTATTTTATTCAACTTAAGATCATCAAAAGAAAATTTGATTCTCAAGATCGCCGTGAGGTGCGAGAGAAGCACATACACCCTTTTGATGATATTATCTTGAATAAATAATTACAAAACATAATAAAACTTGTTCATTTTAAACCCTCAAAGCAAAATGAATTCTTTTTAATGCACCAATTCAAATGTGGAAGTTGCCTTGTTCAATTTTTAAACCTCAACCAAATCTAGTAAGATTATTTCTAAGGTCCTTTTTAAATCCCTTTGCAAACTTTTGAAAAAATAAATTTGTGTTGTTCTTTTTAAAGCCCAAAGAAAAATTAGTGTTTTCTAAAGCATGAAAGGTAACAAATCCTTTGAAAGAGATTAAGAATTCTCTAAAGTGTTAAACAACACTATAGTGTTCAAAAACACTTAGTATAAGATGGGGATGATGCCATTATGTAACCTTCCATTTCAGTTTCTTCCTTGTCCTAACCTATAAGATGATAAAAACTAGAGAGTATACGAACAACAAATAGGTCAATAATTCAAAAATCTAAAAACCAAAAAAAGGCACATGTTAAAAACATAAATTTGAATTTTTAATTGTTTTTCAGCGGCACAGTTAGCGAGTGTAGTACATTTTGGAATAGATGCAATGCTATATAGTTCCACACTTTCTACTGAGTGAGGCACTTTGCAGAAACAGAGAGCGCAGGTGCGGAAGATTTTGGCATGTGATGCAATTTTCAACTAGGAAATCTGTGACTGAGTTTTAAAAATTTGAATGTTTTAATGCAGGAAAGAAGGTGTGGTGTTGTTTAAGAAAAGTGCAATGCAATATAGCACCGTGCCTCTGAAAGGGATGCAATACAGTGCCACGAGACTGGGTGTGGCGTAGTTTGGACTCACAGATCCATGATGGAGTTTGAAACTTTAAAAAATTTGGCACGAGAAACAAGTGCGGCATGGTTTGGATTCAAAGCGGTGCAATATAGTGCCGCACCTTCGTAAGCGGTGCAATATAGTGTAGCAGGCTTGTGTGTGGCACAGTTTTCTGAGACCTGCAAAAGAAACAGAAAAGCACATAATTTTACAAAAAAAAGAGATTGGAACTTGAAATTCGTGCTCCTTCTAGCACTAAAATATGAACCCTAATTTCAAACCTGCACATAAGCAACAGACAAACATAAAATTAGATCAATATGCAAGGTGAAACAAGGATTCCCCATGAAATCCATTTACTAAACTTAGATAGAAAGGAAATGAAGAACAAATGCAATAACCAAATTAAATCTATCTAAACTAAGAAAACTCTTGATCCCATGGGGGAATTGGTGCTAATTGATGTGTCGAAATTGGCCTTTTTCCCAACTCTTTAGTGGAAAATGTTGATGATGTGCAGATAGTTCAATCTCCTTGATGAGATTTTAGCATAACCTAGCTATGGAATTGTGAAAATGATGAACATATGGAATGAAATGCACAAAATTGGCTCTGAATGTCAAGAGAGTAACTTTGCATGAGATTGTAGATGTTGAGTGAGAGGAATAACCTTTCATTTATATATTTCCAAGATGGGAGAGAGAGTGAAATTGAGCAATGTGGGATCATTCAACATCTAATGGCCAAGTGCCACTTGTCAAGATGTGAATGGTTGATGGTTGTGCACATTTTGGCCAAAGTGCCAATAAATGCAACTAGGTGGAATTTGAAATTGAGAAAATGACATGTGAGAGGGAAAAATGAATGAAATAAATGCCACTTAGCTCAATGCACAAGGATATGTAAGATGAGTGAATGCTTTATTGGAAGTACCCATCCACTTGGACTTTTTGAATTCAAACTTGAGGGAAAATAGAGATTTAATAAATGAATTAAATCCATTTTCATGTGCAAGTTGCATTCTCTAGAGGATTTTAGTGATAGGGATTAACTTAATCAAGATTTGATTAATTTAATGAGAGGTTAGGTGATTTGACCATTTTGACTTAGATTTTAGGATTGATTTAAATCAAAATGAGAGGAAAGATTAATTAAATATATGTTTTTGATTTATTTAACTAAAAGGGGAAATGTTAGATTAAATTAAATAAGGTTTAATTTATTCAATTTAATAAGAAGACTTTAGAGACTTTAATCAAACAAAATGATTTATTTAATTAAACTGAGATATAAGGTTAATTAAATTAAATTGATTAATTTAGTTAATAGAGGAGAAAGACTTAATCAAATAAATAATGATTTATTTAATTAAGAGACTAAAGGTGATGATAATCTGAGAGTGTGATTCTGGAAGAAATGTTTTTAGTAGTTGGGATCAAGTGTGCCGAATCGAATTTGTATATTTTCCATGTCTACAGGTTTAATGTTAGTGAATGTGAAATTGAACATGGTTGTTTTTTTGTTGATGTTTCTTGTCTTCACATTATGAAAATGAACATTTTTGTTTTGAATGAGGAGTGCATTAGTGTGAAAGAGAATGGAGATTCGTGTTCTATTGTTAATGAATAAATTTTAGATAATAGTGAGTCTTTGGCTCATAGGTCAATATGTCTATCAATTGATAGCGCAAATGGAGTTACTAGTACACATGAAATTCTTTTGGATGACCCTATTAATTCTGAAAATGTTAGCATTCAAAACGATTCAGTATTCATATTGACATTGTGGAGGGTAATATTGAACATGTTATGAAAAATCAATGTGAATTTTTTGGCTCAGGGTTAAATTCTGAATTATTTGAGCCTTTATTTGAAACATTTCATATGGAATTGCATAGTGGTCTAAAGAATGATTTTGACATCATGTATGAACAAGAGATGAAATTATTTTTTGATGCATGGGTTGTTGTTAGTAATGATGTTTGTTGTGATAAACCTGATTTGAATATGGGAAAAGATACTATGGATTTTGATAAATCCTATTTCCAAAGCATTGGGGAATGTAATAGTGTGACTGATTTATAGTGCTTAAGTGAGTGTGAATGCCAATATAATGCAAGTCAGTTTAAGAATATGCCTATGTATGAACACTTTTTGTTCATCACACATAGTGAATGCATGTTAGGCATTGGATAAAAATTAGAGGATGACTCCAAGGTTTTATATCAGCTTTTTATTCAATCTGTTTTCTTGAACTTGGAGCTACAATTTGACTTCAATAAGTCAAGGCATGTGCTTCTAGATGAGACTATTGAACAAAGTGTTTATGAAGGTTTCATGTTTGATATGCAAACTGAATATGATGTTAAATATTATGATGTCAATGGTCAAGTTGATTATGAATGTTTCAAGTTCTTAATCCAATTAGATGAGCATTTAGTGGAACATGAAAATAAGCCGGATAAGGTAAAATGTAACAATGATTATGGATTTCAGTTAGTGTCTAATTCCAGATTTCAAACTGACAAAGTTAACAGTGATAGTGGCAAGCTCAGACATATGGTGATGATGGTCAATGACAATGCTAGTGACAGGGTTAGTTTGTGGGTAGTTTATGGCATTGTTTTCAGACTTGGCCTAGTGTTGACAATAGAGAAAAAAGTGTTTGATAAAGGTAAGGATCGGTAATTCATTTTTGAAGGCCCGAGGCCACCAAATGAAGTTTAAAAATGAGTTCCAATGTAGCATAAAGGAGCAGTTCTAGAGAACCCAATGGATATGGCACCTAGTCTACTCCTCAGAGATATGGAATATCGCCATGAACGCAAGGGGCATGCGTCCCTGAACATGAGTCACTGATGGCACCTTCAAATTTTTTAGATTTGAAGTGCCTATGTCTCTTCAATGTGTCAATAGAGCTTAGACCTGCATCTTATAAAATCTACCTCGGAGGCCCTCTTTGTTGATTAATATTTTTCAACTCAGATGTCATCTTGTAAATCCCTTTGGTATAATGTTTTTTGGTACATATCATAATACTTTTGCCCAATTTCGTGCCCCCGGGATGAGTTTTGATATGCTATTTAATCATTTTTAGCCCGACGTTTCTTAAAGTTTCAAATTTCACAATTCTAAGGGCAAGCCATTTCTCATTTTGGTCTAAAACATCTCTAGTTATGATTTCATCAAAAACTAAGGTCATATGATGCATTATTTTAATATTTTTTCGGTTATCGTGAACACATCCTAGAGGCCAGTTTACAAAGGTGGTACCTAAATTCTAGTTGATAGAAAAAATCCAATTACAAGCCCATGCTTTATTTAATTGATTTTTCCTAATCTCAAAAAATATTAGCTCCAAGGGTCTTGGTTTGCGTGCAATGAATTTTCTCTGATTGGGCGGTAAGGGAAATTAACTTTTCTTTCATTTCCTAAAGTTTTAAAATGAAAATATTTTAAATACTTTGCAAAGAAAAAGTGAACGTGCATTTTAGGGAAAAGTTAAATATTTTAAAACATTATCAAAAATTTATAATGTTTAAACTTTATTAAATCATGCTATCCTGCAACCCGCGGAGCTCTTGCTGACGACAACATAAGCTAGCGGGGAGGAATGTTGAAGGAGGTTTAAATGTCTTAAATGATTTATTACTATCTTGCTAATGAATCTAGTGATTTATTAAAGCCTTTAAACATTCTTTATTTGCTGCAATTTATTTTTCCCACCAGCCTGCTGAGGAATTTCTCATGACAGAGGAAGGTAGCAGGGAAGTGAGGAAAGGGGAAGCTTGTGGGTGATAATAAAATGTTTCAAATTTTTTTATTAAACATTGTAAATGTGTTTTTCTAAGTGGGAAGGATATTTTTTATTGTGGAAGGATCAGATTACAAAGCTTATTCATGTTTTTGTGTTTTGAGTAGATTAGATTTTTGCACTCAGTTGCAAGCTAAAAATCATTGTTGCAGCCTCTAGAATGATGCCCGAAGCATTTCTAATGCCTTGGAATCACTTTTAACAAGGTTTATAATTTTTTTGAGTGTATGGTGATGCCAAAAACACCCAAGATTCACAAAAACCAACCTACACATAGCTCTTTTTCTATGGCTGCAATAAGACTACCTTCTCTCTACTACAAAATATATATGGAAGTGATTTCTCTTGTTTCAAGCATTGATTTGGTTAATGATTGTGATTGTTTTTTTATGAGGTAGAATTTGTGAGGATCAAAGTATATAGATAGATGGATTACTAAACAATTATTTGACAAAATGTTAAACTGAATGCAGTATTAAATGGAAGATCTAAAATGAGGTTTGCATTTTTAAAATTCAAATAAAGGTGAAAATGAGTTAGTTGCAGACTGAGTGCACAGGAAAGTGGGTTATTGGAAAATATTTAAAAAAATGAAAGAGTTAATATTAAAGAGTTTTTTTTAGATGTTTAACACCAAAGTGTTGAGTTAAGATGCAAGATAAGAGAATGTTTTATCTACCAGTGAAATGGGTTTTTACCCAAAAGTGAATACTTTCACTTGCAAGGTGAAATTGCACCAATAAAACTATTTTTACAGGTAGGGTAAAGAGATGTATGGGAATGAAGATAAGCAAAGAGGACAATACATTTTCAGTTGCAAGAATGAAGAGGAAATAGGAGGGAAAATGAAGAATGATGAGAATATTCTAAAATGCCAATTAGTTTGCAGATCAAGGAAGTTGAGTATGCCATGTGTCCACCGTGGATTAATTTTAGGGATTTTATCTTCTCTTATCTTTTCTCTAAAATGAGAATTTGTTCTCATTTGTGGGGGTTCTAATTTCTCCAGGTTGAGAAGATATTGTAATTTATGTATAAGGATTTGTCTCTAGAGTTAGGAGTTCTTTAAATTTCAGAGTTTCAATGGTGTAATCCATTTTTGTTAATGAAAAGCAAATCAATTTGAAAATTATGAACAATGCCATACTATAATTTCTCTAGAATGTATGCATTATATTTTCAATCAAAATAATCAAATATTATGATGGTTTTTGTTGCACATATGCTGCAATAAATGTTTAGATTGATGGATTTTGTTCAAAGAATAGATTAAATGTGATTTCAATTAAATGTTGAGTATATTGCATTGCATTCAAGATTTATAAGAATGTTGCAAATATGTCCTAATGAGACTTCATTATTGTAAGGTAGTAATAATTTAATGGTCACTAGTTTTGTGTTCAGGTTGTTACTGAATAGGTTATTTCACCTTGACTTTGTTATGGATAAGGCACTAGTCTAGTGTGTTTCTTTTGTGCAAAACCTAGAAGGAATCACCATAAAAAAATCAATTTAAATCTTTATTTTCAGTTTTAATGTATGTCTAGAGTTGAGTTCCATCATATTGTCATGCTTTAAAGGTTGAGTGTTGTAAAGGAGTAGCCATCCTTCTGAAATACTCCATTTATTGAGCTATTATATGAGAATTCATCTGTTATTTGCAATGTACATGGTCATTTGGCTACATAAATTCATAGGTACATTGTGTGGTATTACCTTGATGTAGAGCAGGGGTGAAAAATGATCCAACAAACTTAGACAGCCACTCTTGAGAATCCTTAATCATCAATCAATGTGGTTTCCTTCACAAACCACCATTGTTCTTAGTAGCCTTTCAAAAAGGCCTTTTTGGCCATAAATTTTGGAGCAGACCTGACATTCAAAATGCAAGACCAGTTTGGGATACCCTTTTGGCCATGACAACACATATTCCAAAATGGGGTGTGGTTACTTTGTATGGAATGGGGAAAATCTGGACTGCCCTCTTTTTCATTAGGCTTAATAGGTCACTTAGGCCTGACATCATCTGGGTTTGGGATTCAACGGACCTCTAATTTTATTTATACATCTTCAACACCCCTCACAAGGTCCCAAAAAATTGGTCTATACTTACAAACAACCCTACAATATCTTCTTTAACATAACCCTCTAAGCCACTAGGGTTTGACTGCCAATAAGGCTCAAATGCACCAAGTTGTCATCAAATACTCCTCCACACATGCCAACCCAGGTCTCAAACTTTGCAAGAAGGTTGAATATATTAGAACAGAATTTGTTCCAAATTTTCATAGGTCGTTCATGGAGGAAACTCTAGAAATAGTAATTTCGTTGTTCACTACAACCCTAGGTAGGGTTTTTGGCTAGTTCCACCAAATTATGGATATATTCTTCCAAAATTAATGAAATCTGATTAGATCAAAAGTATAATAATTTTAAGACATTCCTTCACATGCCACAATCAATCTTCAAATTGTACAGTGAAGCGGGTGTCTGTACAACATGCCAAAAATTACATAATGCAAAGGAAAATACAAATTTTCACATGCAAATAATGAACTCCTTGAAATCTTCATTCCCAACCTTTTGTTTGATGATACAATGCAAATATAATCACCTACAAGAATTTAAAACTACCTCCAACTATATTTTTGGTTAAGGAGTTAACAAAACATCATTATGGTCTCTTGTTACAAAAGTTACAAAAAGTTGCTTTGACAACATTTGAACAACATTGACAACTTTGATATTTTTACATTGCCTAATACATAAGGACTTAAACACGAGTCCAGCTAACATGAAATGGTCTATAAAGACATTATTACATGAAACCAACTTGCAAAAGACAAAATTCCAAAAATTCAAGCTATGGAAAAAGGTGCACCTTAAACCAATGGTGCCCCTGCACCATAATCCCCAGAGGAGAAAAAATATGAAGTTGCACTTGAGTTAAGACCTACAACAGTAAATCTATGCCTGATAAGATCATCCTCAACCATCCAAGTAGCATTTTCATTAGGGATACCCTTGCACTAAACTAAATACTGAAAATAGGCTTGGTTTCTTGGCCTTTTGACTTCCTTTGTGTCTAGGATACACTCCAACTCTAGAGGTTTTCTTGGTGGAAGATGTCTGACCCACTCAACATCTGAGCCTACATGTGAATCTACATCATGACTTGCAACAAAATCCACTTGTAAAGAGTACAAACCAAAAACTAAACCTACAACCTTGCAATCAATGGCTCCTTCGCTCACTACCCTTTATTTGCATCTGCTACCTCCAACTTGTAACTAATCCCTTTCTACTTGATAGATGGCACACAATGAAATAGAATATTTCCCCACTTCAATAGCTTGTTTCATTTTGAACTTAGGCTTCTCACCCCTCAAGTTTACTATCTCAGCCATCATGGAATCAAACATAGTTTCTTGATCAATGGTACAACTCTCTTCCAAAAGAAGTATATCATTACTAACCCCCAATATCTCTGTGTGTAATGCCTGCAATGAATTCATATATGCTTCATCCTCAATGGAAAATAGAAAATATTGAGTTCTCCTTACCTTGTCAATGCTATCACTGCTCAGATTTGAAAGAGACCCTTGTAGTACAACCATTTGATGTTTTCCACACTCACCCAATAATCCTTTCAACATGTCAACTGCTGGTTGAAGCATCTTGGTCTGCAAATCCACAATAGAAAATTTATCATCCCCATCTACAATCCTCTCTACTATCCTAGTAGCAAATATAAATATACTTGCATCCTCAAACTCAAATGGCATATGTCTAATATGGTGAACAAAATGGAAAGCTTTATCCTTGCATTCTAACAACTGAAAATATGAATCCTGCATTGTGTTTTCTAGCAACTGACCCTACTTAACTTGTACATTAGACTCAAATTCACTCTCCTAAAACAAATTTAAATGATTGATCCTTTGAATCAGTAGTAAGGAATGTGAAATCTCATCCACAACTATGTCTACATTATCCTTCAACATTCTTTGGACCTCCCATGGCATGTCATAAATGTTAATTGTTGTCTTGACAGTATGAGGTCTATTCATGCTTGCAAATCCTTTGTCTTCCTTCTCTATGATTTGTAAAAACTCCTTTTCACTCACCAACATAGCACTAGAACCCATTTGTGATTCTTGAATATCCTCTTTTAATGGTTTAAGGGTGTATGAAACTCCATCTTTCTCTATGAAATATGTGTTTTTCCTACCATCATGCTTGGAATTCCTATCATATTGCCAAGGCCTACCCAAAAGAAAATGGCAAACATCCATTGGAATTATGTCACGCAAGACCTTATCCTTATATCCCCCTATGTGAAAATCTACCCAAATTTGTTCATTTACAACTACTTGTTGCCATTTGTTTAACCAAAACACCTTATAGGGAGTGGCATGAGGTAATCTTTATAATTTCAACTTCTCTACCATTTCAAGAGAAACCAAATTTTTTGTACTACTAGAATCAATAACAACCTTGCAATACTTATCTTAGATTTTACATGTAGTCTTAAAGAGTGAATTTCTCTATGCTAGTTCCTTCTCCATTGTTCCTTTGATTAGAGTTCTTCTCATCAGAAAAACCTCTCCAATTTCTAGATCTTCAACGTGTGGTGAAGAATGTACACTCTCAACATCTTCTCCATCTTGTGCAATCTGATTTCTTCTTTCACTTCCAAAAGAAGTAGATGGCTACTCCTCAGTACATTTCCATGCTTGGTAGCCTACAAATTTTTTACATTTATAACACTTCCTAGTAAATCCACTTTAACCTCCTCTTTGGCCTCCAAATATGCCCCTAGAATCTAATCTTCTTCCCCTAAAATTGCCTCTTGAATTTTGCAGCTTGTTCTTGGGTATTGCTTGTCTCTCCTTGAATCCCATGTGGCTATCTTGAATCAGAAAATGACCCTCTTCCTCTAAAATTCCTTCCTCTACCACTACTTTTCTTTTCTTGCCTTCTCCTCAACTTATCTATAGCATTTATGGCCAATTGATAACACTCTTCTACCATTCTTGGGTTTGTGAGGCTTAGTTCATCCTGAAGGTTGTATCTCAACCCATTGATATATCTTGAAACTTTTTCTACATCATCTTCTGCATGGCCCGCACTTACACTCAATTTGTAGAACTCCTCTGAATAGGCCTTCACATCCATATCTTTTTGCTTAAGGTTTTGAAGCCTTTTGAATAAATGAATGGCATAGTCACCAAGTAGTAATTTTCCTTTTCGTTTAGCAACCATCCTATTCCAAGAGGTGGATTTAGGATTTCCCTTATTTATTCTCTCATCTTGTACATAATCCCACCAAAGTAAGGCATGGCCCTTCAATTTTGTCTTGGCCAACTTCACTCTTTGTTCTTCTAGTACTTCCTCATATTCAAAGTAGTTGTCTAGTGCTCCTATCCAATCTAAGAGTTATTCACTATCCAATTTTCCTCCATACATTGGTAAATCCATCTTTATCTTGGGACCTTATCCCTTTAATGCCTTCAATAGCCTTTCCATCGTCAAGTCATCAGGATCCAACTCTTCTTCGGACCCTTCTTGGGAACTTTTGTCTTCCCTTTCTTCTTCTCAGTCACTCAAGTCTCCTGTGACCATTCCTCTTTTCTAAATTGTTTCAGCTGTAGCAAGCTTGGCTTGAGGCGCTTCTTGAAATTCCCTCATTTGTCTTATCTCTCTTGCATGTCTCTGCTTCATTTCATTCATCTCTTTGGTGATCGGATTCCCTTTTGGAGGCATTCTTGCTTCTCTTCACTTCAAATTTTCCCTCTTTAGACCAACCTATGCTCTGATACAAATTTTATGCAACGCAGGGGTGTAAAATGATCCAAAAAACTCATAAAACCACTCTTGAGAACCCTTAATCATCAATCAATATGCTTTCCTTCACAAACCACCATTGTTACTAGTAGCCTTTCAAAAATATCTTTTTGACCATAACTTTTGGAGTAGACCTGACATTCAAAATGCAAGACCAGTTTGGGATACCCTTTTGGCCATTACAACACATATTCCAAAATAGGGTGTGGTTAATTTGTACATAATGGGGAAAATCTTGACTGTCCTCTTTTTCATTAGGCCTAATAGGTCACCTAGGCTTGGCATCATCCAAGTTTGAGTTTCAATAGACCTCTAATTTGTTTATACAACTTCAACACCCCTCACAAGGTCCCAAAAATTTATTCTTTATTCACAAATAACCCTACAATGTCCTATTTAACATAACCCTCTAAGCCACTAGGGTTTGACTACCAACGAGGCTTAAATGCAGCAAACTATTGTCAAATACTCCTCCACACGTGCCAACCTAGGTCTCAGACTTGGTAAGGAGGTTGAAGACATCAAGATATATTTTTTTCCAAAGTTTCATAGGTTGTTCATGGAGGAAACTCCAAAAATAGTAATTTCATTGTTCACTACGGCCCTAGGTAGGGTTTCTGGCTGGTTCCACCAAATTATGGATATCTTCTTCCAAAATTAATGAAATCTGATCAGATCAAAAGAATAATAATGTTAAGACATTCCTTCACATGCAAAAATAAATCTTCAGACCGTATAGTGCAATAGGTGTTCATACAACATGACATAAATTACAAAATGCAAAGGAAAATACATTTTTTCATGTCCAACAATGAACTCCTTCTTCAAATATTTATTCCTAGCCTTTTGTTCGATGATAAAAGGAAAATAAAATCACCTAAAACCATTTCAAACTACCTCCAATCATATGTGTGGTTAAGGAGTTAACAAAACATCATTATGGCCTCTTGTTACAAAAGTTGCAAAAAGTTGCTTTGACGACATTTGAACAACATTGACAATTTTGATATTTTTGCATTGCCTAATACCTAAGGACTCAAACATGACTCCAACTCACATGAAATGATCTAGAAATACCTTATTACATGAAATCAACTTGCATAATACAAAAATCCAAAAATTCAACCTATGACACAAGGTGCAGCTAAAACCAACGGCGCCCCTGCACCATACGCTCCTAGGTTTTGCAGAGCCTAAACTGCAGGGGAGAAAAGTGTAAAATCCATCTCCGATTTGTTGGCCACTAATATTGAAGTTATTCATCATAAGGAATGGCTATCCTTCAGAGGATTTTCAAGGTTCAGCTAGAAAAAAGACCAACACCTTACTGAAAGTTTATGACTTGAGAGAGAAAATGAATGGAGACAAGGTTTGAATTGATCCTGGATCTTGCAAGGAATTTCAAAGGGACCCCATCATCTGGAAAATATGTGTTGAAGGAGGAATTATTATTCTAATGGAGATCTTACAAGGACATGATGAGAAGTTCTCGACATAGTTTGAAAGCTCATGGAATGACATAAGTGTTACTGTTGGTGGCATCTCATTTGAAATCAATGAGGAGGTCATAGGCAAAGCTATAGGCTTGTCTTGCATGGGTCAAAAACTCAAAAATAATACTAAGGTGTAGGATTTGGAGAGCCTCCACACCTTCTTTCATGAAAATGAAAAGCTAACCAAATTGCATGTTGGGTTCGAATGGAGCTCATTGCCAAAGCCATGGGACTAGGTTTGTATGGCTATAATGAAGTACATTACACTTGAGGGAAGGTTTAAGGTTTACTATTTTTATCATTTTCCTTTGTTAAACCATCTTAGAAATAGGATGCTTATAAGCTTTCCCTTCTTCTTAATTTCTTCTTGAAAAATTTGTGAGGGAAACTATGGAATTAGTGGCCAAAAAATCTAACAAAATTACCCCCATTGCCCTTGCACCAAGGTCTCGTTCTCCACCTATACCACTTCCACCTGGCCCTTTGTCCTCCTAAACCCATCTCAACAATTAGAATTGAGGAACACGGAACCTCCAACCAATCCCTTTATAAAACCTCTTCGGGCACTTCGGTAGGGAATAAAAGAAAGACCCCCTCTATGGCTTGTCAACCCCCCGAGGATCCTAAAACTAAACTCTTGGCCAAAAAGAAAAAAGGTGGCACAGTCTTAGCTCAGTGTAAAGAAGCTATAGGGCTCTATGAGCTAAAAACACACCCTCTAAGAAAAATAGTAAACTTCCTATCAAGAATAAGTCAGAACCAAAAAAGGGTAAGAAGGGAACCCCCTGCTAGGTTGAGGAACCACCCATGGAAAAGGATGATGGGGACTCTGCTGACAGAGAATCCCATGGAGATATGGTGGTTGCGACCAATGTTGACAAGGGGACTAAGTATACTAGTGTTATAAGATCTAGTAGACTAGCAAAGAACAAAATGGAGGTGTTGGTTGATGATATTTCCAACAATTCTGAGAAAAATGGTGGCAAAGGGGAGAGAAAGCATGATACTATTGGAGAGATTGAGGAGTTTGTGGAAGGTTCGAGCCATTTCCCTGACTTAAACAATATGATCCTTGAGGAATCCACACAAGAGTCCTCAGATCATTTGACTCGAGTTAAGATGAGTAACAGGGTAGAAAAGGATAAGGGGCAAGAGCTCAATAATCTATGGACTCGAGTTTATAAATTGGAAAATAAATTCACAAGGCTGGCATGCTTCATGATCAAGGTCATCCACTGCTTAGTTCTTATCTTGTCCAAGGTGTTGAAAGAGGAGATCGACAAGAATACTATGGAGGAGGATTCCAACAACAAGTGGGTTGGTGATGATGTGATGAAACTCCTCTTTGAAGAGTGGGAGGGTTTAGCTAAGTGATGGGTAGGGTGTGTGTTGTTGCTAGGTGGGCTTTCTTTTTGTTGTATGTCTGCTATTTCTGTAAGTTTTTGGTGTCTATTTTTTTTTTTGTAACTAGACTATATGTTGTTAGTTTTTGGTATTTGATTTGAATTTGGCCCTTTGGGCTCCTTTGTGTAAAGGGTATTGCACCCGGCTATGAATACAACTTATCTTATTAAAAATAAACTCAGAATGATGTGGGAACCATGTGCACTATGAAAAAGGATAAGTTTGTTGAGTTTTGCACATCAGAGCAAGGAGGAGAAATTTTCAATGGGTCATGGTAATCTGAGGGAGGTTAATGAGAGTTTTAATGGGATAAACTTTCAAAATTTTCCACCAACATACCCATGGATAGAATGGGAAGGAAAGGAGGTGAATTTCATAGCTATCTTTTAGATTTAAGTCTCTCTCTCTTTTTCTATAAATAGGGGTTGATGGGTTCTTGTTTGGTTGTTCATCATAGCTGTGCATTATGTTCATTCGTTGTTTATTTTGTGATTATTGTTGCTGTCCATTTGTCATTATTTTTTTTGAGTTAATTTTGTGAGAGCATTGTGAGATTGAGTGTAATTCCTTGCAAGTTAGAGGAATAATATCATTGTAAGAGTAGATTGATTGGATAGATGGGAGATAGGATGTGTTAAAAAATGTAGCAAGCTGAGCCTTTGGAATTGAGCATAGAGTTGCAAATTCTTCGTTGGAAGCTATATTTTCTAGCCACACTTAGTTATTCTATCCATTTATCTTTTCAATTTTTAAACTATATTTTTTTATTGATTGCAAGTGCTTGTGGAATTTTTTTTTGTTTATTATGGCTTTTGAATAAACCTTGTGCATATAGCTAGATTGAATACAAGCTGGTTTGAGGAATATAATCACTCTGATACATGTATATAGCTATGATGATTTTCATGTTTGTATGCCATAATTATGTGGAGATATCTAGAAGGTATTATGATGATACCTAGGATATAGTATGTTACATATATGATTGCATAAATTATGATATTGGTAATACAAAGGGATTAATATCATGTTAGAAGTATTATGTCATCATTGTAAGGATTTGAGGTTATGTAAACCTATGATGGTAGTTAACCCTGAGTGGAGAACCTATGCTCTCAAATGCTCATATTTCCTTGGAATTATGAAGATAGTCTATTCCCTAGGGTTAGGGTGTACACTTGATTGTGTTTATATTGACATGCAACAATAGGGTTGAAAATATATTGGAAGTACAAATGATCTAATTACCATTGTAATGATACAATATTATAATTAACCAAAAGTCTATACCTATTTATGGTATACTAATCTTTAAGGAGAGGAATTTACATCTTGGAAACCAAAAGTCATAATGTGAGGATACTTTAAGGTGTAGAAGCACATACTCCTCTCCAATTGAAAATTTCCTCCAAATTAGATATGAACTTATCATACATTTTAAACATGTGATATATGGGTCATATTAAAAGAAAGGATTTATTATGGTTTATGAACA
The DNA here is from genome assembly GCA_007115665.2 of Sequoiadendron giganteum. NCBI lineage: Eukaryota > Viridiplantae > Streptophyta > Pinopsida > Cupressales > Cupressaceae > Sequoiadendron > Sequoiadendron giganteum. The sequence goes on along the minus strand of CM021103.1, from coordinate 273,536,268 downwards.
TACAAACATAGGAACCTTATATAAATTATGCAAAGGATAACTTGGAAATAACCATGAGGAAATTAGAGGTTAGTCAAAAGGCTCTTAGTTGAATTTACTAGAGGTTGAATAGATTATTATGCTGATTTACTATTATTAGACATAACTATGAATATGACATTTTAAATGGAATTTAATGTCAAGGATAACCATATTGGTTATAGAATCTTTGAAGGATGGAGCCATATTAGAAATGGAAATAAAGAGTCTGAAACTCAATATGAGAAAGTAATCTTCAAATCAAGTTTAATTCAAAATTATTATACATATTGATAGTGCCTTAGATTGAGAGTAGACGTGTTCGGTCGGTGACATGGTGTCATCAATATTAGCTAAGTTATTTATGAATTAGGAGAGTTGTTACTCCCATGATTAAAAGAAAGAACTTGAATAAGAAGAAGTTGACATTCCCAAGAATGTTACATATGTATAAGAAGGTATTCAAGAGGTTGGGTTAAACATAATTGGTCAATTAGATCAATACACTTTTATATGAATCTTGTTATATTATTTAAATCTTGAGTTCAAACCTAGTTAAGAGTTATTTATGGTCAATAGAGTTTCCAAGTTGAGTGAGGGGGTGGGTGAACATATGACACTGCTCAAAGTACCAAGTGATTATATATATATGGTGTAGTCATGGATGGAAGTCCCAAAAAGGATTACCCAACCATGCAACTTCGGGTCAACATAGCAAAAATCACAATATATTGATCAAAAACATGAAATTTCATTGATTCAATGACTGAAAGTCTTACATGCATCATATGCAAAATGATTAGGGCTCATGGTCTTGCCACAAGGGCTTTCAAAATTAAAACTAGCCAAAGGCCTTATTACAGTCCCTCAATGCGGTTGATCAAAAAATTTATCTATCTAAATATCACTAACTGAACTACTATCTTCTAATGAATTATAATTGGTCTTAAATATGATTCTGCAGCTCTAACTAAGGTCTACATCCGCATCAAGGGTTTACAAAACCTGATGAAGGATTAAGCATGTAGGTCATCCTCCAAAACATGAAGGATAATTATTTACAAGATGTAATGTATTTTAGTTCTCAAGATAGACCCCCTTGGACCCAAATCAACTTGAGTGATGTTCCATTAAACGTTTCTCGCTTCGTAATAGGTTTTTACTTTGAATTCTAAACCAAGTCAGCCCCAAATGCTCTAACTAAGAATTACAACAAAATTTTGAGTGTGTTAAATTTCTAAAAGAAAATGAAAACTTCCTAAAATATGGATATGATGTAGATGACCTTGTGTAGATGCTATATCCTTCTCTATGAGCTGATAAATGACAATGCAGAATGAAATTTTGAAACTTATATAGACTAAAATGAAAGAAAGATTTTTTTTTATTGATACAAGATTGCTTTACAACCAAGGATGCTCCTACATCAGACACCTAGGGTTTGAAGAAAAGTGAGTCCCTCACTTTTCAGGGCTAGAGAAATACCAAAGTGGTCCACCTCATCCTGAGAAATCCTCCACTAGTCTGCCTTTCCGCTTTACCAAATATTCTTTCAACTACTTGTTCCTAGTGCTACTTTCAGTTTTGGTATCCAAGATCTTATCAATCTCCTCTAGTGGTTGATGTGGTAACTTCTCCTTCAAATCAACGCCATTACTACTGCCACTTGACTATCCTTCATGATACATAGATTTCTATAATATTGAAAATAGGTGATATACCAAGTGTCTTCGATAACTCCACTTCATATGCATTTTTGGAATCAAACTTCTTGAGAATCTTACATAGTCAAAACTTTCTCATCTTCAACCCCTTGTATGTTCCCATTGGAAATATTTCCTTATTGAGATATACCATCACTTCATCTACAACAAAAAACCTCCTTGTCTCCTCTTCTCATCTTCCTTCTTATACTTATTGTTCATGTCCTCCAATTGTTTTTGAACTTGATTATGAAGTTATGTTTCCATGAATCTTTTGAACTCTTCTAATTTTTCACTCCTCTTACCCTTTGTCCCAATGTCTCTAAATGCTGCCACTCCTCTAGGATGTGTTCTAGTTACATTCTCAAATGGTGTCTTCCCTGTACTCCTGTTAACTGAATTTTTGTATGAAAACTCTATTTGCGGTAGAACTATATCCCAATTTCCTGCCTTATTTCCAACCAAACATCTCAATAGGTTACCCAAACTTCTCTTTACTACCTTTTTTTTCCCATCTATTTGTGAGTGATATTCTGAACTAAAATTTAGGCCTATCTTCATCTTCTTCCATAATTTTCTCCAAAAGTACCCAATGAACTTAGTGTCTCTATCTGAAACTATACTCTTAGGTAACCCATGCAATCTCACAATCTCCTTGAAAAATAGGTCAACAACATGCACAACATCATTAGTCTTCTTGCAAGGGATGAAGTGTGCCATCTTAGAAAATCTATCAACCACTACCATTATAGAATCATATACTCTATGTTATAAGCAATGGCAATATGAAATCCATTCTTATATCCTCCCAAGGTCTCTTCGATATTGTCAAAGGTTTTTACAATCTAGTATTTTGACTACTTCCTTTTGCTACATGACAAGCCCTACAATTTTGAATGTACTTCCTAAAATCCTTATATATTTGTGGTAAAAAATAGTGTTTACTCACCAAAGATAATATCTTATCAACTCCAAAATTTCTTGTTAATCCTCCACCATGCTTCTCCCTAATCAGATTCTCCCTCATTGAACTCCTTGGAATACACAAAAAATTTCCCTTAGACAATATACCTTCCTAAATAAAATAGTCCAACCATTGGCTCTGGTCTATCACAATTGGTTATTTACACGATTTTCAAGATTTGAAAAAATATGGCTCATCCTCATACATATGTTTTAGTTCTTCAAAACCCAATACTTCTATCCTCATTTTTGTAAGAAAATTCCTTCTTTTGCTCAATGCATCTATAAATTTGTTTGATTTACACTCCTATGCTTCAACACAAATGCATAATTCTAAAAGAACTCCACCCATCTCATATGTATTTGGTTCAATTTTCCTTTACTATTCAAATACCAAAATCCTTGATGATCAATGTACAACACGAATTCTTTAGGTGACAAATAGTGTCTCCATTTCTCCAAGGCTTGAATTATGGCATAGAATTCCTAATCATAAACTAAATATCTTCTTTTGACATCATTCAACTTCTCATTGAAATAAGCTATTAGTATCCCTTCTTGACTTAAAATTTATCCTATTGTATTTCCACTTGTGTTACAATCAACTTGAAATAATTTATCAAAATAAAGTAATGCTAACACTGTTGTTTTATCACCTTTTACTTCAACAATTCAAAACTTCTTTGTGCTCCAGATGTCTAATTAATGTCTTTCCTATCTCCTCTCATTGTCTCTATTATAGGTGTGAAAATGCTACTAAAAATTATTATAAAATTCTAGTATAAACTAGAAAATCCACATAATGATCTTACCTCTCCAATGTTTACTAGTGTAGGCCACTCAACAATTTCTCTAACCTTCTCAGGGTCCATCTTCAATCCTTCAACATAAATTAAAAAACCCAAGTATACCAATTCTATCTTCATAAAGCTACACTTATTGACATTAATAAACAACTTCTCTTCCCTCAACCTCTACAATACTTGTTTGACATGCCATAAATCCTCACTAGTCTTACTAAAAATTAGAATATCATCAAAGAAAACAATGAAAAAATTACCCAAGAACTTCTTCAGTACCTCATTCATCAGTGTTATGAAAGTTTTAGGTGCATTGGTTAACCCAAAACACATCACTAACCACTCATACAATCCTTAATTGAAGTCTTAAATGTAGTCTTCCATTCATCTCCTTCTTTGATTCTAATTTGATGGTATCCACTCTGTAGGTCAATCTTTGTGAAATAATTTTCTCCACTCAAATAGTCCATAATGTCATCCATCCTTTGTAATGGAAATATATACTTGAAGGTGATCCTATTGATTGCTCTTGAATATGTACACATTCTCCACTCCCCATATTTCTTTGGTGCAAGTGAAATAGGTACCGCACATGGGCTTAATTTTTTTATGATTAATCCTTTCTTCAACAACTCTTATATTTTATAGTTCAATTATATATTTTTTATTGGTATCATTCTATGTGTTGCCTTGTTTGGAAAAATTTCTCCCGATATTTGATCTATATGATGATTGATATTATGGACTGGTGGTATTCCATCTGGTACATTCTCTGATATGATGTCCTCATAATTTGTCGATAATTATGCTACCTCATCATTTTCTATGGTAGAATTATCTTCCTCTAGTTGACCACCCTTCTTTGGAATCAATACAAAACACATACTCTCATACCTCAATCCTTCGAGAAAATTTGTTTCATCTACCAAACAAAGTCTTGCAGTGCCACAAACTTCACATTTTTTTACTTCCTCCAAAGGTATCAATCTAATTATCTTTCCATTTGAAGTCACAGTATAAGTATTCTTCCTTCCATCATGAATTAATTTCCTATCTTATTGCCATGATCTTCCTAGCAATAAATGACATCCATACATAGGCATAATATCACACAACACTTCATCATTATATGAACCTATATGAAATTTCACCAAACACTACTCATTCACCAATATATTATGCTCATCCTAAATCCATGCTATCCTATAAGGGTTTGAATGTTTCAATCTCTTCAAATTCAACTTGATTACCCTCTCTTTTGAAACTAAATTATCAATGCTACCACTATCAATGATAACTTTACATACCTTTCCTTTGGACTTACATCTTGTCCTAAATGAACTCTTTCTTTGTATGGGTTCCTCAGTCACTTCTTCATGCATCAAAGCTCTCCTCATTACCAATGATTTTCCTTTCTCTAGTTTCCAAACTTAATTAGGGGGATTCAATAGTTTCCTCATCCACATAATCTAATCTTCTAGTTTTCTCAATTTTCTTACCAGTACTTCATGGAATTCAAATGCTCTATATCCTTCACCTCCACACTTTAAAAATGTTCCTCTAAATGGTCTCTTCACAAATCTTCCTTCATCTGTCTTCTATATGTCATTATGGTAAGAATTATGACCACCTCTATCATTTCGGTAGAAATTTCCATCTTCTGTTCATTTTTTGTATGAATTAAATTCCTTCTCTTCACTCCAATAGGGTTTTCCATATTTGTTCTACTCTACATAGGGTCTTCTTTCTCTGGATTGTGATATGCTCCTCTAGAATCTTCCTCTTGCTCTTCTTTGCCTTTGCTCAAAATTCTTGTTAGATTGTCCTCCACTTTCAACACAAACTGGTATGCTTCTTCAACTAATGTCATCTTCACGAGGCTCAATTATTATTGGATGTTTTTTCTTAGTCCATTGATGTATCTTGCCACCTTTTCTTTACTTGCTTCACTATGCCCCATCTTTATGACCATCTTGTAGAATTATTTAGTATAATCTTTCATAGATCTCTCATTTTTACTTAGGTTCTACAATTACTTTAAAAATTCAAGCTCATAATTAGATGGTATGAATCAAGATTCCTCAACTTTGTCACCATTCTATCCCATTTTATGATTTTCTCTTTCCCTCTTTTATTTCTATCTAATTGAACTTATTTCCACCATCAAGCAACATGTCCTTTCAACTTAGTTTTTGTAAATATCACTCTTTCTGGATCTTCAATTTATTTATAGTCAAATTATTTCTCCATCCCATTGATCCAATCAATCAATTCTTTAGGGTTTAAATTTCTCATGTAATTTTTAATTCAACTCTAGGTCACTTACCAATTTTGGAAATAACCTTTAACATCTTCATTTGATTGGATTCTTCTTCTTCTTTTCCTAGGGCTTCTTCAATTTGATTTGCAGCATGATCTAGGTCATCATCTCTTTCATCCTCATGTCTAGGGTTTAGGCCTTGCCTTCAATCTTATTCTATTGCATCTAATCAAACTCACATTTCTTGCATCATCTCTAATATTTCATCCATTATTCTAGTGACATTCGCCATAATAGGTGCTCTTCTTTGAAAAATCTCTTCCCTTGGATCTGGTGCAACTGCCTCAATTCAACGATCTGGATACAAGGGTTTCAACTAACTCATAGTTGGAAATCAGTTGAAAACACATGCAATCTATCTAAGGTCAATGATTCATTCACCATAAGGAATGCCTTCAGGATTCAAAAACTTGCTCTACTACCACTTGGTGTAGTCACAGATGGAGGGCCTAGAAAGGACTGTCCAATTGTGCAGCTTCGGGTCACCACAATTTAAATCACTAGATAATGATAAAAATGTTGAACAATCTAGATAACTGAGAGGGGTTGAATCAATTATTATCAATTTTCTTTACTTTAGTTAATCCAGAGCAAACTTAAATCAAACAGATTTTGATGAACATGTAAGCACAAAACAACACCATGCACAAAGAACACTAGAATTTACGTGGAAATCCAAGAAGGGAAAAACCATGAATTCTAATTCTCAATTATAAAACATTTATTAAGGTGACTTTTACAAGGGCTCACTACCAAGTTTCTCACTGTAGAGTGGCTCACTACCAGTTGGGCTCACTGCCCAACTATTATAGCCAAAGATACAAAAACGCTCATTGCCAAAAGAGAGAGGCTCATTGCCAAAAGGGAAAGGCTCACTACCTACAAAAAATGGCTCACTGCCTGAAGTATGATGAAATAGAATCCACCACTAAAAATAACTATTACTAACAATGACACCAGATAGAATATCACTATTTTCTACCTCTGACCATACATTTTCGCACACTTCACAAGCTCTGGATATTTAGATTCGGATTCATCGTGCTTACCTTCAACGAACAAAAAAATCTTATACTTATACCATTCCATGCTTCCATAATCTCCCAATTCGTCCAAACACAATTTTATAATTTATAAGTCAGCCAAGCATAAATTGAAATAGGTCACCATAAAAACATTCTATGGTGGAGAGGAATGAAACTTGGACCACACAGAACCTTCTCACTCAAGTCAGTATGCTACATGATATTTATAACAACATAATAAGATATACACGTTACAATGCAAACCATGTGTCAGACTAAAGTTAACCAACTACCGGATCAATTTGGGCACAAAAGAATGTATCTCATTATGTTACAGGAGGAATGGGAACAAGACAGATACAACCCAATATAGATCATTACAACACAACATCTAGTACCAGGCCAATCCGTATCACCAAAGCACCAAAACAAAACATCGATCACACAACCAAGATATGTTGACATCAATGACAACCATTAATGACAATAAACAATCATCATCATATCAACACATTCAGACAATCTCCCCCTTTTTCATTGATGGAAACATTCATCAATAACAAATTGAACAACTCAATGTCAGCATCAAGGATCATCTTATCTTCTTTTCTTCCCCCCCTTTTACATTAAAGACAAAGGGAAAAAGTCCCCCTGAAAAACTTACTCCACTCCCGCTATGAGGAAGCCACCAAACATTGATCTAGATGAAATGAGCATATAATACCCTAGACCAATGCACACCGTGATGCATTTTATTGTAGACTAGGAAGGGGTAGAACCCCTAACTTTTTCCGGTGATACTCAAAAGTATCTTTGTTCAATGGTTTTGTGAAAATATCTACAATCTACTCTTTTGGAGGTACATATTCAAGTTTTACTTCATTCTCCAACATCTTCTTTCTCAAGAAATGATATCTTATGGATATATGCTTCATTCTAGAGTGTTGTACCAGATTCTTGGAAATATTTATTGGATTGGCATTTTCAAACATGATTGAGATTGGTTCATCAAATGATATGCCAAAATAATTCAACATTTGTTTCATCCACATTATCTGACTGCAACATGAGGATGTTGCAATGTATTCAGCTTCAACACTAGATAAAGATACAAAATCTTGTTTCTTACTTGACCAAGCAACCAATTGGGAGCCAAGGAAATAAGATCCACCACTTGTACTTCACCTATTATCAACACATCCGACCCAATCAACATCGGTATAGGATGTCAAAGTGAAGTATGAGTCCTTTGGATACCATAACCCCAAATATTCTTTACCCTTCAAATATCTAAAGATCCTTTTTACTACAACAACATGTGGTTCCTTTGGTTCTTGTTGAAATCTTGTTGCTAAACAAACTGCATACATAATGTCTGGTCTATTGGTAGTCAAATATAACAATCCTCCAAAAATTATGCCATCAACATAAACCACAACAATCAACATCTGATTTGAGTGAGTTTTGTAGTATAAATTATTGTCAGCATATCCCCTTTCAAATCCTTGTCCAATCAAGTACTTGTCTAATTTTCCATACCAGGCTTTGGGTGCCTGCTTCAATCCATATAAAGCTTTCTTCAACCTACAAATGACATCTGGGTCACTTCCAAATTTGAATCCCTCTGATTTCTCAATGTAGACTTCTTCCTTTAGTTCTCCATTCAAGAATGCAGATTTCACATCCATTTGATAAACTTTGAAATCCTCGAAAGTTGGAAAAGCTAAGAAAATCCAAATTGCTTCCATCTGGGCAATAGGGGCATATGTTTCTTCAAAATCAATAGCTTCAATCTGAGTGTAACCTTTGCAAACCAATATTTCCTTGTTTCTCATTACCTTTCCGTTCTTATCCAGCTTGTTCTGGAACACCCACTTTGTTCCAATTACATTTTTGTCAGCCGGTCTGGGCACAAGTTCCCAAGTCTAATTTTTCTTTATCTAATCAAGCTCTTCTTTCATCGCCTTCACCCAATTCTAATCATTGCATGCTTCTTCCACAATATTTGGCTTAGTTTTCGAGAGTAGGCACAATAAAACTTTCTTTGCTTCATGTAGTAATTCCCTTATTCTTATCTCGAATAATCTATTTTTTAGAGTGATTTTTTTGTATATACCTTGGAGTTTTAGTTATAGCTTCTGGGGCCTCCTTTGTCTCTTCTTCTTCTTCTTCTTTCTTATCCTTCTTTCCTTTTTCATCTAAGTTATCTAATTCATATGCAATATGTCTGTCGGGAATTCTTTGAGCATCTTCATCTACTTTCACATTCGCACTTTCAACCATCTTGTTCAATCTCTTGTTGTAACACCAGTACACTTTACTTTTTGTAGAGTAACCTAAGAATATGCCTTCATCAGCTCTACTATCAAACTTTCCAAAAATTTTCCCATATTTTTGAATGTAGCATTTTCTTCCAAAAATATTGAAGTACTTTATTATGGGAGGTCTTCCATGCCATAACTTATATGATGTCTTTCCATACTTCCTCCAAAATAGTACTCTATTAAGAGTGTATACTGTTGTGTGTATTTCTTCTCTCCAATAGACCTATGGTAAACCTGCTTCCATGGTCATTATTCTAGCTGCTTCTTGAACTACTTGGTTCATTCTTTCCACTACACCATTTTGCTGAGGTGTTCTAGGGGCAGATAGCTATCTCTTAATGCAATTCTTTTCACAATATTTGTTGAACTCATCAGAATTAAAAGCTCCTCTATTAGATCTTAAACACGTGATTCTCTTATCAGTTTCTTTCTCAACTCTTTCTCTAAAAATATTGAATTTTTCAACGCCTCTAGTTTTTCTCTCATAAATGCAACCTAGGTAATTATGGAATTATCATCTATTAAAAGCATGAAATACTTCTCACCTTGTAAGATTCTTGTTTTGGCTGGCCACAAAGGCCAGTGTGTACAAGGTCTAGTATTCTGGTAGATGAATCTTCTTTTCTCTGGAACATTTCTCTGGTCTGCTTTCCTTCTTGGCATCCTTTGCAAATAGTACTGTCTAGTTTGGTCAGCCTTGGAAAATCTCTAACTGCTCTTGATGAACTTATCCTTACCAAATTTTCAAATTTAATGTGACACATCCTCTGGTGCCAGAGCCAACTATCATTGGACTGAGATACCAAGCATCTTTTTGTAGCTCCTTCCAGCTAATACATATTTCCACTTGTTCCTTTTCCAGCTACAATAACATTTCCATAATTTTTCGGATCTCACAACCATCATCTTGAAACACCACATTGTAACCATTTTCGCAGATTTTTCCAACACTTAGGAGATTATGATATGATCCCTTCACATAGTAAACATTGTGAGTGTTATGTTTTCCATCAAAGGTAATGGAACCAATTCCAACAATTTGTGATATTTAATCATCTCTAAATCTAACATAACCTCCATCATATTTCTCAAGCTTCACAAACTTACTTTTCTCACCGGTTATATGATTCGAGCATCCACTGTCAATCAGTTGTTCATCTCTATTTCTTTTAAAAAATAATGCATTCTTAGTGTCATCATCAGATTTCAGACAAATATTAGAGATATCAGATATAGGTTCATCCTTTTCAACCAAAAAACAAGCAATCCTCATGATATGATTCATCATCTAAAATTCCAGCATTCCCATGGACATAATAGGCCTTCTTATTGATATTTTTGAACTTTTTTCTTGTTCCTTTCTCTGGACACTTAGTTTCTAAATGACCAATATTTCCACATTAAAAAAATTTATGAGGTAACATACCTTTGTATTTTTCGGTACCTTTCTTCAGTTTCCTTGTGAAATTTTCTTCCAACTCTTTAGAACTTTCACTGTCTGGATCATCTTCTATTCTTGTTGCTTTTAAAGTAGTTTTAGTTTTCTTGTTTTCTTTTCCAAATTTCCTCATCTCAAATGTGGTCAGGGTGCTAAATATCTTCTCTTTGGTGTATTTCTTCAGATCATAAAATTCCTCTATAGCTAAGATCTTGTCACTGTAGCTCTCAAGTAGGGTCATTAAAATCTTCTCCATTACATCTTCATTTGTCAGAGTACCTCCTTGATTTTTGACTTCATTTATTGTATTGTCAACCCTTTGAAAGTAGCTTGCAATATCCTCACCTTCTTCCATCCTCAAGTTCTCATATTTGCACTTGGCTATCAACTTCTATGATAGTTTGACTCTATCATTTTTTTCATAGATTTATTTCACCTTTTCCCAAACTTCATAAGCGGCACCCAATGAAATAAATTTTGTTAGCTTGGTCTTAGATAAACCACTAAAGATTGCATACCTTTCCTTTTCATTCTCCTCATATGCTGAAATCTCATTTGCAGTAGAAACACCTTTTGTCGGCTCAACATATTTTGTCTCAACAGCTTTTGAAGCCTTATAGCCAAGAGAGATCAGGTAACCTCTTATCTGCACTTTGGAGAAAATTTAGTGAGATCCATCAAACATAGGAATTGTCAATTTGTGCACGATCAAATCTACCCCGAGTGGTTAATCTCTTCTTCGAGGAACCAAAGATGTGATACCAATTGTTGAACAATCTAGATAACTGAGAGGGGGGTGAATCGGTTATTACCAATTTTCTTTACTTTAATTAATCCGAAGAAAACTTAAATCAAATAGATATTTATGAACATGTAAGAAAACAACAATAGCATGCACAAAGAACACCAAAATTTACATGGAAATCCAAAAAGAGAAAAACCACGAAGAATGTTAATTCTTAATTATCAAACACCAGTTAAGGTGATTTTTACAAGGGCTCACTTCCAAGTTGCTCACTATAGGGTGGCTCACTTCCGGTTAGGCTCACTACTTGGCTATTATAGCGAAAGATACAAAAAGGTTCACTGCCAAAAGAGAGAGGCTCACTACCAAAAGAGAAAGGATCACCGCCAAAAGAGAGAGGCTCACTGCCTATAGAAAATGACTCACCGCCTGAAGAATGATGAAAGGTAATCCACCACTGAAAAGAATTGTCACCAAAAATGACACCATATAGAATCTCACTATTTTTTACCTCTATTCATACACTTTTGCAACTTCAAAATGTCTAGATATTCAAATTTGGATTCATCACGCTTACCTTCAACGAAAAAAAACATCTTATACTTATACCATTCCATGCTTCCATAATATTCCAAGTCATCCAAACACAATTTCATAATTTCTAAGCTGGCCAAGCACAAATTAAAATAGGTCACCACAAAACATTCCCATGGTGGAGAGGAATGAAAAATGGACCACACAAATCCTCCTCACTCAAGTCATCACACTACATGATATCCAAAACCACATTAAAAGATATACATGTTACAATGCAAACCATGTGTAGGAGCACATTGACCAGCTACCATATTGATCTGAACCCAAAAGAATGTATATCATTATGTTACAGGAGGAATGGGACTGAGACAGATACAACCCAAGATAGATCATTACAACACAACATTTAGAACGAGGCCAATTTGGATCACCAAAGCACCAAAACAAAACATCAGTCACACAACCAAGATATGTTGACATCAATGACAACCATTAATGACAAAATGCAATCAACATCATCTCAACACATTCCAACAAAAAAAACATTAAATTTCATTGATTCAATGACTGGAAGTCTTACATACATCATATGTGAAAATATTAGGGCTCACAGGCCTGCCACAAGGGCTTTCAACATTACAACTGGTCGAAGGCCTTATTATAGTCCCTCAATGGGGTTGATCAAAAAATATATCTATCTAAATATCACTAATTGAACTACCGCCTTCTAATAAATTGTAATTAATCTTAAATATGATTCTTCAGCTCCAGCAAAGGTCTTCATCAGCCTCAAGGGTTTACAAAACATGATGAAGGATTAATTGTGTAGGTCAACCTCCAAAACATGAAAGATAATTCTTTACAAGATGAAACATATTGTGGATCTCAAGATAGATCCCCTTAGACCCAAAGAAACTTGAATGGTATTCCATTAAGCTATGTATGCTTTGAAATAGGTCTACACTATGAATTTTGGATTAGGTCAGCCCCAAATGCTCTAATTGAGAATTACAATGAAATTCTAAGAGTGATAAATTTCTGAAAACAAATACAAAGTTTTTCAAAAATTGCTATGATGTAGATGACCTCATGTTGATGCTATATCCTACTTTGTGAGCCGAGAAATGACAATGCAGTGAAATGCAGAATGAAATTCTAAAACTAATACAAATAGAAATGAAAGAAAGAAATTGATTTTGGTTGATACAGGATTGCTTTACAACCAGGGATGCTCCTGCATCAATATATATGAAAAATATTTGGCCAAAGTAAGTGTAGATGGCATTGCATTCACTTTTTTGGTTCACTATGAGCCAAGATTACATAGCTAGTATGGTGTGTCATGCATGTAGGTGGGTATCTATTGCATGGAAAAACTAGTTATGTAGGACATAACACCATGCTTAGGTAGGTATTATATTACAGGGTTTCCATACCAAACTCTTTATTGAAGGGTAGGGAAATATTATCAGTTAGGAAGATATGCTAGGGATTTCTTAAGTCTGTGGTTGGAGGAAAAGAACTTGGGTGATGCTCTCCCTCATGCAGTTGGTAGTCAATACTTTTAAAACAAAAGAAGATGAAGATGTGTTCTTCAGATGTGGACAACTTGACAATTGCACTCTTGTACCATTAAGCTCTTGAAAGCTATGTAAGATCTTGTATACTATGATTTATAGTTATGATTTTTCATCTATTTGTAAAATGTATATGAAATATGAATTCAATACTTTGGATTATGTAATTCTATACAAGGATTTCTACTTTTAGTCAAAATTTATTTCACAAAAATCCATGGTTGGATGATGAGGTTTTCATGGCATGGTTATGCAAGAGCGCCTGGGTGTATATTCTATCCTACATTGCCAAAAAAAAGGTTAATTCAATTTTTTTCACTTTTAAGTTTGTGGTTTTTGTTGCAATTTTGTGGTGTGGTGAGATGATCTTCATTTTGGAGACATTGAAGTTACATTTATCCATGTCCCATTGACAAAATGTCTTTGTTGATTCCCAATTTTTTAGTTTGATTATTCTTGCAATCAAAATATTAAATGATTTGCACAAATTATTAATTTGGTATTAAACAAAAGGAGACATAAAATTATTCTAGGATTTTCATGGTTGGAATTGAAAGATAAAATGAAAGGTCAAATGAGACAAGTGTGGTAGAAACAAGATTTTTTAACTGGAAAGAGAAAATTAGAATTTAAATAAAAACAATGAGAATTTCAGAGTCAAACAGGGGAAAATTTGATGGCATAGAAGGGGAAAGGACATTGAAACTTAGTGTTGGAAAATGGAGGGCATGAGGTAAGTGTGGAGGTCATGCATGTGTGAAAGAAGAGATTCAAAAAAAAAAGAACATGAAATGAAGATTGCAAAATAAGAGTTTGAGGGAAAACAAAAAAAACACGCCTAGGAAAGGCGCCCAAGCAATTAAGAGAGAGTCCACCAAACAAGAAGAATAGGGGAAACCATCCAATTAAATAAATTTATTGTTTACTGGTAGTTGGGTATGCGTAGGATCATCATGGAAAAAATAGGCCCTTAAGTGGCGATAAAAATTCAGAAAAATCAAAGTTATGAAACTTGAAGTAAAAATTTGAATAAATTATCTATATTATTTCAAAAATATGTAAGAATAGAATCTGTAGCAAATTGAATGTAGTTTCTAAACTACTAGGTTTATTTAAAAATATATATATATTTGGTGAAAATTTGAAATTTCAATGCAGTACTACTTAAATTTCAGGGAAAAATAAGTAGGTGTCTATCTGACCACCCTAACCACAATAAAAGGATAATATTTTTTTAGAAGATTTTAGGTATAAGTAGAGGACTCATGTCCCGATGTGATGCATAATTTTTTGTAATTTTTTTCCAAGTAAATAATTAATTATGATTTTTTTGTTACAACTTTTAAAAAATATAAAAGCTCGTATGTCTGACCACCTTAACTTGGTCAAAGCTTCATGAAATTCAATTTTTTTTTAATCCTATAGAATGCGAAGGATAGAATGTGACACATGTTTCAGATTCAAAAAATGTCATATCGTTTGAAAGCTATAGATGCTTTTCAATCAGCCTATGAATCAGGACTTTAGTCATAATTCAAGTAGAAAATGAATAATAATTATTTATTAAATTCAAAGTAAAGCATAATTTATATTGGTGGAAAGCTGGGAATCTCCTTTAAAAACCCTTTTCATTTCATCAATTTAGGGTAAAAAAAATTCGTTAGCCACATGGATGAAGTCTAGAAAATAAAGGTAAGTTATTAAACACATTTTTTTGTGTTGACTTCTTAAGATTGGCATGTCCTAGATAGATTTTGAAGCAAGCCCGAGGCTAATCCCTAGGTAGTAGGGTTTGTGTCAAACATATAGGATATCCAATTTATTTTATATATAATTTTTAAAAATGTAACAGTTTTAAATATGTGATTTAAAAAATGCAATAAATAGTTTATAGTTTATTTTAATATATCTAGTTTAGAATATACAATATAGTTTATAATTTAATATATAATATATAATTTATGATAATCTCTTACAAAATTATGTATAATATATAATATATTATATTATTATGTATGATATTTAAATATTATTTCTATATTTTAGTTAATGTATAAATATATATATATAAAGTTAATATAAAAAATATTATATAACTAATTAATATTACTAATATATAAAATATTCAAATATTATCTCTTTCCCTCTCTCTCTCCCTCTCTCTCTCCCTCTCCCTCTCTCCCTCTCTCCCTTTACCCCTCTCTCTCTCTCTCTCTCTCTCTCTCTCCCTTCC
>CM021103.1:273484571-273520485 GCA_007115665.2 Sequoiadendron giganteum | reverse complement strand
TTATCTCTCTCTCTCTCTTAGCTTCTTCCCTTCTTCCCCCTCCTAATTCTCTCTCTCTCTCCTTATTGCCCTCTTCCCCTCTCCCTTCCCCCCCTCTCTCTCTATGTCTCTCTCTCTCCCTCTCTCCCTTTCCCTCTCTCTCTCTCTCTCCTTTCCACCGTCCACTTCCTAATTACTCTTGGGTCTATGTGTGCAAAAATTGGATATCCGATTTGTAGCACCAAAATATCTCTCTCTCCATCTCCTTCTCCATCTCTCCCTCTCCCTCTCTCTCTCTCTCCCTTTCCCTCTGTATATCCCTCTCAGTCTCTCTATCTCTATCTATCTATCCCTCTTCATCTCTCTCCCCTTCTTCCCATCTTCCCCTTTCCCTCCCCTCCTAATTCTTTCTCCTCTCTTCCCCATCTTCCCTTCCCTCCCCCCCTCCTAATTCTTTCTCCCTCTCCCTTCTTCCCTCTCCCAACCCCTCTAATTTGATCTACTATCTCTCCTTATTCCCCTCTCCCTTCCCCTCTAATTCATTCTCTCTCTCCCTCTCTCTCCCTTCTTCCCTCCTCCCTCTCCCTTCCCTCTCCCTAATTCTCTCTCTGTCTCTCTCTCCTTCTTCCTCTTCCCTCTCCTTTCCCCTCTAATTCTCTCTCTCTCCCCTTCTTCCCCTCTTCCCCTCTCCCTTCCCCATCCTAATTATCTATCTCTCTATCTCATTCTTCCCCTCTCTCTTCCCCCTCCTTATTCTCTCTCTCTCTCCCTTTCCCTCTCCCTTTCCCTCTCTCTGTCTCTCTCCCTCCTTCTCTCCCTCTCTCTCCCCTTCTTCCCCTCTTCCCCTCTCCCTTCCCCTTCCTAATTCTCTCTCTCTCTCTCTCTCCCTTTCCCTCTCTCTCCTTTCCACCGTCCACTTCCTAATTAATATTGGGTCTATGTGTACAAAAATTGGACATCCGATTTGAAATAGATATCTTATTTGTAGCACCGAAATCTCTCTCTCTCTATCCCTCTCCCATTCGCTCTCTCCCTCTCCATCTCTCGCTGTCCCTATCCCTCTCTCTCTCTCTATTTCTTTATCTATCCCTTTCCCTCTCTCTCCCTCTCTCCCCTCTCTCTCTCTCTCCTTCTTCCCCTCTCCTTTCCCCCTCCTAATTCTCTTTCTCTCTCTCTCTCCTTCTTCTCCTCTCCTCTCCCTTCCCCCTCATAATTCTCTCTCCCTCTAACTTCCCCCTTCTCTCTCTCTATCCCCTTCTTCCCCTCTCCCTTCTCCCTCCTAATATTCCCTCTCTCTCTCTCCCCTTCTTACCCTCTCCTTCCCCCTACTAATTCTCTCTCCCTCTCTCTTCCCTTATTCCCCTCCTCCCCTCTCCCTCCTAATTCTCTCTCCCTCTCCCTTTCCCCTCCTGATTCTCTCTCTCTCTCTATGCATCTCTCTTTCCCTATCTCTCTCTTGTCCACTATCCACCTCCTAATTACTCAAGTCTATGTGTGCAAAAAATGGATATCCGATTTGTAGCACCAAAATATCTCTATCTCTCTCCCTCCTTCTCCCATTCCCTCTCTCACTTCCCTCTCACTTTTTATCTCTCTCCCTCTCCCTCTCCCTTTTCCTCTCTCTCCCTCTCTCTCCCTCTCCCTCTCTCCCTCTCTCCCTCTCCCTCCTATCTCTCTCTCTCTCCTCTCCATCTCCTCTAGCTCTCTCTCTCTCTCTCTCTCTCTCTCCCCCTCTCTCTCTCTCTCTCTGTCCTTCTTCCCCTCTCCCTCCCCCTCCTAATTCTCACTACTGTATTTGAATACAAATTCTAACGAATTTTTGGTGACATATCAACAAGATATTGTCAACTTACTAACGAAACACTAGTTTCAATTCCGTCGCTTTAACGACCCATCATCGTCGGTTAGCGCCATCGAAAATGTTGATGGTTTCCATCGCAAAATCAACGTAACTTTGTTCGTTTTCCGACAACAATTACGTCTCAATTTTCCTTGGTTTTTAGGCTATGTTTGTTGAAATTGCGACAAAACTATGTTTATTTTTTGATGAACATTAGAGAAAACCATCACCGCCATTACGATAAAAATTATGTCACTTGTATAGCAACCTTGTCGCACATTTTTGTGGTTCATCGAAATTGCGACAAAACCCTGCAGTTTTTAAAAAAAAATTATGGCTTCCCCAAATGATTGGTTGTGATTCCTAATCTCTGATTCAAAGATTTCATGACTAGAGCTATAAGTATTGTGATTTTTCCTTACAAAATGTGAACTCGAAATAGTCTCATGTGTCCTACCTCCCTCACCATTGACCTGCTATTTATGTGTAGCTGCAAAAAAAATGGTCGAAGGTGCTCCAAAAGAGCAACTTGCAGGTTCTCCAGAAACTGAAGAATAAAATTCACGATTCTTATCATCTAAAGGAGGGCACTTAAGTTACTACTCTAGATAGAGAAATTTCTTGCTCAAGTGAGATCTACATATTCAAGGACTTATAGGAACATTAGATATCATCCACAATTAATGATACTATAGCATTATAAATCATTAGAAAATTCAAAGTTAACTCTCTTCACTAACTGTTCTAGATGAAGCTTTTTAGATTTTTGAGGACTGAGTTTAGCAACATTATCAAGTAGCTCATTTGATATTGAGATTAACTAATCTTTTAGCTCCTGCAAATGTATTTTTGCTTCCATACACTGAGCCACCTGAAGCTTAGAAATATACGAGCTCCAATGCAAATAAACTAACTAAATGACAACAAAAAAGCAAAATCTACATACTAATAATGAGAAATTAGTTTTGTGTATGTTAGAATATGTAAATCAAAATGAATATAATCTAATATACCAATGAAACATTAGATTAAAGAAACTAATTAAGGAAAGAAAAATGCAAACTCTAAACCATACCTTCTTCAAATTTGTCCCATTGTCCTCTATCTCCAAGGATTCCTTTCAAGATGCTTGCTCTCAGTTTGTTTAAAACAACAGCTTGTAGAATGGCAGCTTGAGAGAATGAGATTAATAAAAATGCATATACATTGCTACAAGATTAAACTTTGTGAAAATTGAAATGATATGAATGTGACTATAGTGACTACGCATGAAAATCTAAGATTCGAGGTCCTTTTCGACTCATAAGAGGGTTGTATTTATAGATTTTTGAAGGTAGGAATTCAATTGGCCAAGATCGATGGTCGAGTTCAAACCTGTTAAAATGAACGGTGAGAGATCGAGAATTCAAAAAGAAGATGGAAGTTTAAGAGATGGATGGAGAAATGAAGAGACAATTGAAAGGTGTCTCTCATAATTTAAGTAAATAAATATTCCATTATGTGTGAGAAATGAAAAGGTTTTAATTAAATATTGAAAATATTTAATTATGTGAGAAGAGTGGGAAATTGAGAAAATGTTTTAATTAAGTATCGAAAATATTTAATTAAATGTGGAAAGAAGAATATTATTTAAATTTAGAATTTAAACTTGTGATAATTAATGTAAATAAATTGTGAAATCTATTTAATTAATTAAGAGGGAAGATAGCATTAATTAAATAAACTTATTTATTTAATTAAATTAGAAAAACTGGAAAATGAGCAATATAAATAAATAATTAAATTTATTTATATGTAGATGACTTAAGAACATTAATTAAATAATTCATATTTAATTAATTAACAGGTTTGATTAACCGTGACCATTTTTAGATGTGTACATTTTGCCCCTCTTTGAAGTGATGTGTTTTACGCATTGCTTCAAAGAATTTGCCCCTGACTTTGAAAAATTTACTGATGATGCTATATGCCCCCTCGAGAGATAAATCACATAATGAGAATGATTATAAGACTGATTTGGAAGATTTTCAGATGATTTCAGAGAAAAAAATGGCTATTTAACTCTCGAAATAGCACTTTGCATAGTAAAAATGCCATTTTTACCCCCTTTAAAAGATGAAAAAGGTGAGAAGTCACTTTCATTTGAACAGTAACCTTTGAGAATTTTGAAGCTTTGAGAGAGATATTAGTGATGCTGATCCCATATGAGCACCACAGATTTGAGCGAGGTCATTGTCATTAGAGACCACATGTGTATGGACCTCCGGTAAGTCGATACAAACCTCTCCATGAAAAATTTAATTATTTTTGGATGCTTTTTCAAATTTTTAAGATTTTTAAAATTATGTGTTAGTGCATATGAGCCATAGTTTAGCACATATAGTAGATAAATTGACGCATCCAAAGTGGCGCATAGGTGCAAAATAGTCGCGCATAGGTGATTTAGCGCATAGGAGAGATCAAATGGTGCATCCATGATATTTGCCCGCAAAGGATGATAGATTAACTATTTTAGCGCATTTACTTGATAAAATAGCACATTCATGAAATTGCGCATCCATAGTCTGTTTTAGCGCATCCATGGTTTTAGCGCATTGATTGACTGTTTCGGCGCATCCATGTATTTTTGCCGAATTTCGATTTTTGAAAAAAAAATGATGCATGCTTGATGATTGTTGCTAGATTAGACATTAGATTTTATGTTTTTGAATATCATCAATGATTAGATTTGATAAGCTTGTCTTCATGCTTGAAGAACAAATAGTTCTGATAAATTTGTTTCCATGCGATATGAAAACAAATAAAAATGATAGATTTTCCTT
Source organism: Sequoiadendron giganteum (assembly GCA_007115665.2). NCBI lineage: Eukaryota > Viridiplantae > Streptophyta > Pinopsida > Cupressales > Cupressaceae > Sequoiadendron > Sequoiadendron giganteum. The sequence continues at coordinate 273,515,844 of CM021103.1, read as the reverse complement.
CCTGATTGAAAGATGAATAGATAGATGTTGAGTCATGATGACTGTTAAATTTGTTTCGATGCGATATGAAAAAAAAATAGAAATAATTGATAAATTTGCTTCCCTGATTGAAAGTCAAATTAAGTCATGATGACTATTAAATTTGTTTCCATGCGATATGAAAAACAAATAGAAATTGATTTGAAATTGCTTGATGTATTGATTGATTGATGATATCTATTGTTGATTGATTTGTATAATTGCTTGATGATATTGTAAAGGAGGAATTTAACCTCCTCCAGATCAGAGAGAGATTTCCACATACATGGGAGATGATTCCTCGACTATCCCATGAGGATTTGGGAGTGATAGACCAGTGTGGATTGAGAGCTCTGTTGAGTATCCCGCAGTATCAGATCAATAGGGCATTGTTGACTGCCTTAGCGGAGTGGTGGTACAACGAGCATAACACCTTCCACTTGCCAACAAAAGAGATCACGGTGACCCCGAAGAATGTTTATAGGATTTTGGGTATTCCTGTAGTTGGAGAGCTTGTGATTTATGATCACAAGGAGATTGGGGGGACAGATGCACTAAGACGGGTCTTCCAAGATCCTCATGTCTGTGGATATGAGATTCCCTAGAAGGAGATGATAGAGAGATATGCCCCACTGCCTTCGGTTTTAGTAGGCATGATCAGCGGTTTCCTTTGTCGTGATCGCAGGTCAAAGGGACTATTAGTTGGGTGGGGTAGGATCTTGAAGGACATGCTTCTCCACTACACCAGATATGCGTGGGGGTCATGCATGCTTTCCCATCTGTACTATGACCTTCATTAGGTCATGTACACAGATGGGAAGTCTCTCTTGTGGGGTGACTCTATTATAGATATTCGCATGGGATCACTTTGCGATTACACACCCCATTGTCCGGAGAGATCGCCTCATTGGATTTCCATATGTTTATGCATATACAGGGCCCCTTGTCCAACCGAGGCTAAGAAAATTGGAGTACTGGCGGTGAGTACTTGATGATTTGGACACCGTCATCTAGCGCCCATATGTATACTGTGACCCCTGGGAGGCCGATGATATAGAGCTTCCTTACATGACCAGATCCGGATACTTCCTTGGGAGGACCCCTCTCATCATCGAGCAGTTTTTGGTGATGAGAGTGTTGAGACAGCTTGGATTGGTTCAGATGATGCCACAGGGTGTGGCACATTACGCTAGATGCCAGGAGGATGTATCAAAGTTGGGTCCCATTGTGACCATCGAGGCAGCTAGGGCAGAGTATTTTGAGATGTAGCCAACTCAGTGGGCCATGCATCTAGAGGTTACCAATGCAAGGATGATAGATGACTACGCAGCATATTTTTACACACATCCCTTCCCTAGATTCACCAGTCTAGATGAGCCTGCCCCATTGATGGGAGGACCAGTTATACAGATGGGATGACAGTAGCCTCAGGGACCTCCAGTAGCAGGGCAGCCATAGGGTCAAGCATAGGTACTAGCATAGGGAGAGGTACAGGCAGATTAGGCCGAGGATATCGGCGGAGTGGCTATGGACGTGGATGATGAGAGCTCCGAGGATGAGGAGATGGATGAGGAGTTAGATGACTCAGACAACAGGGATGATGGGGATGATAGGGGGTGGTGGGAGGTAGAGATTATTTTTCGATATTCCCTTCAGTATGAGGCCACGGACATCCAGAGTGGTGGGTCAGGCTAGCACTTCAGCGCCACATATCACTATCAGAGCTCTGTCACAGGGACAGGTGGATGCTTTACAGGTTGAGATTCAGACTCTTCAGAGTCAGCTAGCATAGGCGTAGGTGACCATCAGTCAGCTGTAGGGAAAAAGAGCATAGCCACCATCTCCTGACCCACAGATAGCTCAGGTCACAGCCGAGAGAGACAACTTCCGAGAGTGATGCATACAGGCTAAGGGGGTAGCTGAGAGACTACTGAGATCAGTTGAGAGCACCTCTATTGGAGAGGTTGTAGTAGAGGGGCTAGAGAATACTTGGGAGGCCGAGTACTACAGGATGCGATATTTTGAGGTAGTGCCACCTGAGCAGCGGATAACATTCACTCAGTCAGGTACTCGAACTCAGACTCATTCACGCAGTCACTCTAGGAGTGCGACCAGGAGTGTGGGTCAGTTGGTCAGACAAGAGATCAAAGCTTCTGGGAGCAGAGATTTGTCGAGACCTACTACCTTTGGAGGCAGCAACAGTCATGTCCCATGGCCAGATGCCCCTCAGTGATGAGTATTTTGTACACATTTATGCCATTGTATGCAATATATCTTTTTGAAACATTTGATATCCTGTGTATTCCTGGACATTTGTTTTGATGAGATCTATGATATGTAGTGGTGATTTGATTATGCATGTGTTATGTATGATTTATGCACATGTTTTGGATGATTTATGCACATGTCATGGATGATTTATGCACATGTTTTTATTTTTATATGCTATGTCCTGTATGATGATGCAATGATGATATGATCTAAATGATTTTTTCTTCATGATGTATGGAATGAATGTATGATGCAGGATGTAAATGATTATGATAATAATGATGATGTAATGGTGACATGATTTATGATGTAATATGAATGATAATAATGATGTAATGAAAATGCACTGATGTAATGAAATTATAATATATGATGCAAATGATCATGATGAGCTAAATGATGGATGCAATTTTATTTATAAATGTGTGTGAAATATGCACATGTATATGTTAATGAATGATTAAAATAATGACCATGTATATGATATGTAAGAATGGATAATGATCATAATGAATAAAATGAGATGATAATGAATATGATAATGAAATGAAATGATGATACAAGTATGTAAGTGTAATGATAATGAGAATGAGATGTAACAAATGCCCAGTCATACTCCACCATTGTCTATAAAAGATATTCAAGAATGTGATCAAACCTCAAAAATCTATTTAAAAAGGCCTTCGAAATGCAAATGAATTATGCAATCCTAATAATGAATTATGCAATCTTAATAATGAAATAATGAACCATTCTCCCTGTTGTCATTTCCTGCTGTGTTTAGTTGTCATCATTGAGCCTTTTGATATGTTGAAAGTTAGTACAAGCATCAAAGGGTATGTTAGCACCAATGATGACCTAAGTACTGCTTCCATAAAGTTTGATGTAGCAAGTTAATACAAGCATCAAGGTATAATTGAACCAAAATGACCTGAGTATTGCTTGCATAAACAGACAAAAGTTAACCATTTTCCTATGCAAATTCTGAAATGCCATCAATGATACGTTGTAGAGCATGTCCCATGACCAATTTGCATCATACTAATGATTAACTTACAGACAACAAGCAAAGAAAAATCATACTTCTTCCTTGTGATTCTAGTTCAGTACATCATTGAACCACTCCAAAGATATGATGTCATCAAATATCAAAACAACATTTTGCAACTTATGTTTTTAAGTTTGTCATTCATTTTATTCAGATTAAGATCATCCAATTTGTTTAAATCCTTTGTCAAAATAGTCATGTAAGCTCATTTTAATTGAACAAGACTGTTGTTTCTGATACTCTGATTCTAGACACACGTTACCGACTACCTGCTAGACAAGCTTCAAGAAGTGAACTGCCCCCCAATGATCTTGTACTCTGACTCTTGCTAGACACAATTATTGTGATGGATAACCCTCAAATCATCAAGCCATGATGAGATCCTTGTCGTTCCAAGGAGATGATGCAATGTGATTGTGAGGTGTGTGTGTGATGCCGATGAAAGGATGCATATGCAGAATGAATCCTAATAGACAAGAGAGCCAAATAAAATCACAAACAATGCCTATTTTCCGGGTTTTCATTGTTTGTTTTTATTGCACTTTTTCCTGATTTTATGATTTTTTTGTTATTACCAAGATGCCTGTTTGCCAGGTTTTCATCAAGGCAATTTTTAATTTTTTTTAGGACTTTTTATATTGTTTTTGATATTTTCTCAGGCGTAGAAATTCTTCAAGTGAATGTTGTTGATTGGATCTTCAAATAGGTCCCCTTTTGCTGTTGACAACTGATATGCCCCTGATCCATACGCTGCAACGATAATGAATAGGCCCAACCAATTAGGTTCGAACTTGCCTTTCTTTTCCCGATCTTGTTGATTTCGAGGGTTTTCTCTAAGAACCAAATCACCCACTTGAAAAATTTGTGGTTTGACTCTGTGATTGTAGCTGCAGGACATAATTTGTTGATATCCCTTTAAATGATTAACTGTAGTTTGACATCATTCATCAAGCAGTTCCAGTTCTTGCAACCTTGATACTCTGTAGTCTTTATCATTGATTAACCCTTTGAGTGATACTTAAAGTGAAGGAATCTCAACTTCTAAAGGTAGAATAGCTTCGGCTCCATAGACCAAAGCATAAGGAGTAGCTCCTATTGGTGTGCAAATGCTTGTTCTATAGGCCCATAATGTTGGATTCAATTGCACATGCCAATCACGACCTACTTCATTCACTGTTTTCTTCAAAATCTTTAGAATTTTTTTGTTTGAAGCTTCAGCTTGACCATTTCCTTGTGGATAATAAGGTGTAGAGAATCGGTGTTGGATGCAAAATCTTTCACATAGTTCCTCAACATCCTGATTTTTAAAGGGTCTACCATTATCTATGATAATGGAATTAGGAATACCGTATCTACAAATGATATAATTCAAGATGAATGAAGAGATTTGTTTTCCCGTAACAGTTGTCAAAGGAACGACTTCAATCCACTTAGTGAAATACTCAGTGGCTGTAATGATTAATTTATGTCCATTTGAAGATGATGGATGTATTTTGCCAACCAAGTCCAATCCCCACTGAGTGAAAGGCCATGTTGTGGTGAAGGGTTGCAATTCCTGAGTAGGAGCGTGAATGAGATTCCTATGAATCTAACATTTTGCACATTTCTTCACAAAGGTGAATGATTCTTTCTCCATGGTTGGCCAATAGTACCCTAATCTTACAAGTTTCTTTGCTAAGGTTAGTCCACTTGAATGTGTCCCACAAATTCCACCATGGAACTCTTGTAAGGCCTTTTCCAATTCATCGTGTTCAAGACATCTAAGGAAGGTACCATCCAGACCACACCGATATAAAACATCAGCAATTAAGGTGTAACAAGATGATTGACAAATGAAATTTCATTTTTGATTCCTAGAAAAACCTAAGGGTGAAGTAGTATCTTTTAGGTAAGTGTAAGTTTGGCCATATAAGGAAGAATCAAAACTCGTCAGATGGTAAATGATTTGAGTTTTAGGATTGTCATGGGTGGGAGAAAACAATTGTTCCACCAGGAAATTGCATCATTTTTTATTCTCTGTCAACTAGAGTAGAGAGGTGATTGTAGCCATAGCGTCTACTGCTTTATTATCAATGCATGAAATTTGTATGAACCTGATATTAACAAAGTATTTCTTGAGATCTTCCACCATTCTTTTGTAAGGTATTAACTTTTCATCTTTAGTGTGATATTCGTCATTGATTTGGTTTATAACAAGTTGTGAATCACCAAAAACTTGAAGTTCTTTGATTTTCTAGTCTACTGTAATTCTTATGCTGATTATCAATGCCTCATACTCAGCTATGTTGTTTGTGCAAGGAAACATTAGTTGATAAGATTTTGGGATTGTATGTCCTTGAGGTGTAATAAAAAGAATTCCTGCTCCCAAACCATGTTGAGTGTAAGAACCATCAAAGTAGAGTGACCATGACTGTTGGATATCTACTGTGAACACGTCGACATTAGGAAAATCAACATGTATTGGGTGTTCTGTTGGCATTGGTGCTTCTACTAATTGATCTGCAATTACTTGTCCCTTTATAGCTTTTCGATCTATATAATGAATATCAAATTCGCTTAGGATCATAACCCATTTAGCCAACCTGCCAGTTAAGGTTGCCTTACTTAGAAGATATTTGAGTGGGTCAATCTTAGCCACAAGCTTTACTATGTGAGTTAGCATGTAGTGTTGTAACTTTTGAGAAGTGAACACTATTGCTAAACAACCTTTTTCAAGGAAAGTATAATTTAGCTCATGACTTGTCAAGGTTTGACTGATGTAATAAATGGCTTGTTCTTTTCCTGAGTAATTTTCTTGTGCCAATAATGCTCATAAAGATACTTCCATGGCAGCAATATATAATACGAGAGGTGCACCTTATACTGGTGGATTCATGAGATACTGCTTTATCTAATCAAATGTTGCTTCACATTTGTGCTCCCACTTGAATGGAACATTCTTGTGTAAGAGATCTGTAAATGGTAAACTTTTATCTGCCAGTTGAGCAATGAATTTGTGAATGGATTGTAATCATCCCTGTAAAGAGTGTAGTTGACTAATGTTCCTTGGTGGTGGCATATCAATAATTGCTTGTACCTTAGTTGGATCCACTTCAACTCCCTTTTCTGATAAAATGTATCCTAATAGCTTTCTAGATTTTATTCCAAAAACGCATTTCTTAGGGTTAAGTCCAACTTTGAATTTTTCCATTCTCTTGAAGATTTTTGATAAGATATCTAGGTGTCCTTCTCTAGTATTAGATTTGGCGAGAAGATCATCAACACAATCCTCCATGAATGTATGCATCATATCATGAAAAATTATTTTCATGGCTCATTGATATGTAGCTCCTGCGTTTTTCAATCCAAAAGGCATTATGTTCCAGCAATAGATACCCCAAGGACATGTGAATGCTATTTTATCCTGATCTTCTGGTGCAATCTTGATCTGGTTGTATCCTGAAAATCCATCCATTAATGAGTTCATCGCATGTCCAGCGGTTAAATCAACAATCATATCTATGTTTGGTAAGGGAAAGTCATCTTTAGGACATGCTTTGTTCAAATCCCTAAAATCTGTACAAATTCTAATCCTTTCATTTGGCTTTGAAATAGGCACGATATTAGAGATCCATTCCGCATAGTCCATGGACCAGATGAATCCAACATCTAAAAGCTTTTTTAATTCTTCTTTAACCAATAATGCCACATGTGGATGCATTTTTCTGAGTTTCTATTTTACAAGTTTTGCCCCCGGTGTAATAGATAAATGATGCATGGTGAGATCTAGATCCAATCCAGGCATATCTGCATAGGACCATGCAAAACTGATTTGATTATCTTTGATAAATTCTATGAATTTAGGTACTTCTTTGTCTATTAAAGATGCAACCAATTGCAAAACTTTAGGCTTTTCTGTAGTACCTATATTGAGTGCCTCTATTGGTTCAATTAGAATGGAAGATCTTTCCTGAAATACTCCAGAAGAGTGTCAAGTTTCCCATCCTCTAGCACCTTTGAAAGGTTTTCACCATTAGATACGCGTTTTATTTTCCTCTTTTCTTGATCTAATACTGCCTTTGTTAGGTTTTCACCATTAGATCTTTCTTTCATTTTTCTTTTTTCTTGATCTAATACTGCCTTTGTTAGGTTTTCACCATTAGATCTTTCTTTTATATTATTTATTTCATAGTTGAGAAACTTGGCACTTTCCTGTCGAAAATTATAATCTTGTGATTCCCTGGTGGAACTTGTTTCGGGATGGGATGAACAAAGAAATTTTATTATGGTTTCATCATTTGGAAAAGTTGGAACATCAATGGGTGCTATTTGTTCCCAATCAATGAGTTTGGGATGTACCAAAGGTAATGGATCATTAGGATGGGTAAGGTCATTGGCCGTCAAGGTCATGATGTTATTGTCAACATTATTATGGGAGAAGTCTAAGATGGTATCCTCCTCGAAATGATCTAGCTCACTTTGAATCGAATTTGTCTCACTTGAGTCATGGTTGCTTTGCGGAATGTCATCAAATGGAGACCTTGAGATTTCTCCTTGTAAGAATGAAGGTGAGAATTTGTGTATGACATCCACCTTTTTATCCCTCTAGAATTGATCATCAAAGATGGTGTCCCATTCATATTCATTGGAGTCAGTGTCAGAATTGTTTTATTGAATTCGTAGAATAGTTTCAACTAATTCCTCATTTGATGATATTTGTGCTACTTATTCCTTAGTATCTTCACCATATCCTAACCCAGTTTTATCCTTTGGGTGCATTGTTTTTAATTGGACAAGTTCAACAATACCCTCTTTCCTTTTACCTATAGGGCCAGTTCCTTCATAACCCATTTGTTGCATGATAGCATAACCCTTTCCATATTGTTTTGTGGGTAACTTAATATGTTGTACGGATTCCTCTTCATATTTATAGAGCCAATCAAGAATAGCCCTATCTTCTACTTCAGTTTCTTTGATAAATATCTCATTGAATTTGGTAATGGGAGTCGAAGTCGATGCTAAAGCTGCTGCAACCTTTTGTGTAGATGTTGATGGCTAACCATGGGATCTTGGAGATAGGGGTAGATTAGAGAGAGATAAAGAATATTCTCCCACCCCATCATCTTTTAATTTTAACTTGGTACCAAAATTTCTTATCATTTCTTGCGCTTGTTCTTTGTTTTTGTAGGTAGAGATGGCCAAAGCCTCTTTATTATGTGGGACGAATGTGTCCTGAGTTGCTCTTAGGTTAGAACAAGTTTGATTGCTAATGTGATCAGCAGGTATTGTTACTTCCTATCCATCATATGGAAACTTCAAACATTGATGATAAGTAGATGAAATAGCTTGCATATCATGGATCCATGGATGACCCAATAGTATGTTATAGGTTAGATCCCGATCAAGAACCTGACAAAAGGTATTCTTCACAACAGGTCCCACTCTGATTGGTAGCATGATGAGGCCTTTTGAAGTTCTTTCTTCATCATCATATGCCTTGATTGTAATTTTTCTCCGTGGATCTATAGAGTTTGTTGAATATCCTAAAGCTAGGACCAATTTTAAAGTACAAATGTTTAATCCGACTCCCCCATCTATGAGAACACATCTAATGCAAGCTTTGTGAACCAAGACTTCTAAATAGAGTGATGAATTATGCGGATGGGTTATGGATGAATCATCTTTTTCAGAAAAAGATAAACATGCGTAGGATCACAAGTGTCCCACCATGGCTTGAAATTTATCAGTATCTAGATTAGGATATACAGTTGTATCAACAAGAGGCCTTTCTAGAATGTCCTTATGTGCAGGTGATAACTTTAAAAGTTCCAAGATAGAAATTTGGGCTGATGTTTTTCATAGTTGATCAACCAAATTGTATTGACTTGGAGGGGGAATTGCCGCTTTAGATGAGCTGCCTTTGACAATGATCTTGGCTTGTCCCCTTGTCGTAACATTGACCTCTCGATATTCTGGCTTACCTTTGATTCAGATAGTGTTGACTTGAGGATCGTCAGTATAGATATGATTGATAATAATGTCTTGGATGTTATTAACATTCTTCCCCTTGTCACTTGAGGATTCCCCTTTGTGATAATTAGGGAGTGGATTCTTGAATGCTTGATGATCATTATTGACATTATGTCTGTCAACTGTGATGGTATGATTATCAATCAAATCTTGAACAATATTCTTCAACCCTTGGAAACTATTTGTCTTATGACCTTTACACCTATGATAATCATAGAAGTGTGAGTCATTCCATGATGGTGGTTTAACTCGAGGCTCATAGTCTCTTTGTGGTGGCAATTTAATAGTGTTTTGATTCAATAACTCTTTGAGAATGGATTCCAAAGATTGGCCCAAGGGAGTGAAACTCCGTCGATTCAAAAAATATGATGATCTGGGTGCATTTGAATTTTGATTATTGCCAAAGTTATTTCCATGATTGTTAGTTGTGTTTCCTTGATTGGAAACATTGCCTTGGGTGCAAGAATTTCCAATATTATTGTTACGTTGAACACTTGACACATTAAGGATGGCGGGCTTTGTATTCACATTGTTAGCACCTATGATCCCATCATTCACAACATTTTTATTTCGAGTCCAAAATCGTGACTTGTCATTGTTATTATTATGGTTGTTGTTGTTGTTGTTGTTGTTGTACGAATTTGAACCCTCTTTATCAATTTTTAGAACTCCACACTTGATCAATGCACCTTCAATAGTAATTGCGTTTTCAATCAATTTTTCAAATGATTGAGGATAGTGAAGGTTTATTCTATAACTCATTTCTTGATTAATACTATCGATGAAGATCTCCATCTTTTCCTTTTCAGGAATGGGATGAGAGTATCTAGCAAACACCCTTCTCCATATTTGCAAAAATATAGTGAAAGATTCCCCTACTTTTTGTTTTATCTTACAAAGATCAAGCATGGTTATCTGGTGTTGGATGTTGTAAGAGTATTGTGATATAAAATTATTTATCAACTCTTCAAAGGTTTTAATGGGGGGAGTGATCTTTGAAAGCCACTCCATGGATTGTCCACCCAGACTTTGTGGAAACAACCGCATTAAGTAGGTATCGTTATGAGCAAATTCTAAGCTCATATTTCAGAAATCCCTTACATGCTCAATGGGGTCAGTTTTCCCATTATACCTATCAAACTTAGGGATTTCACAATGTTTTGGAAAATGAATCATTTGAAGACTCCTATCGAATGGATAAGGACATATTTCATCCAAAATATACTTATTTGTTGTGCCCCCTTGCATTTCTTTTATTTGTCCTTTTAATTCCTTTATCTATTGAGTAAGGGCATCAAAATCATTGAGAGGAATTTCAAGATCCTCTTTAATACCTTCTGTGTCAAAATCAGCAGGTAACTTAGCTCCTTGATTAGCTAATGAAAGGAAATATCTTTCCTTATTTCATTCTAAAATCCTTTCCATAAGAGTATGGAATTGGGGATCTTGTTCCGCTTCTTGGAGATTTTCTTCCGTTAACTCTTTAGTATTTGAATTTTTAAAGAGGCATCTCTCCCTCTCACTATTGTCACCCATGTTGTTCACTATACTTTCATCTTTTTCTAGGTGCTTTCGAGATCTCGTGGTAACAGGCATAAGCTTTACTCAAATCCTACTAACTTTGATCAAAGGAATGAAATAGTGCAACGGTGATGGATATGAAAGTCGGGATAGAATGAAGATTCTATGACTTAAATGATTTTTATTTTTTTTAATCTTTAGCTCGTGATTCCCTGATTGAAAGGATGAAAATCCTGTTTGTGGGAATTAAACCAAAGATCAAAAATAAAGAGGATTTTTCACTTTGTGAAGTTTGATCTTAGCTTCGTAGAAAGATGAATTTAATGGACGCTTAATGCGTTTGAGTTCTCTATTACATAATTTGATTTGGATGAGTAGCGTATGTGATTGCAGGTTGGGGAATATAAGAAGAACAAATAAGTTGACTGTGGTTATGCCTTTGAGAAAGGGCTCTTCTTTGAAAGAAAGCTCTTGAGTATAAGGGTTCTACAGCATAATCGTCAGTGAAACCTCTAACATAGTCATGATATCGATGAATAAAGGTTCTGTGTTCAAGCAGGACCTTTCGACTTTGATATAGAAATTTCCTCTTCTTCAATACTTTCTTATAACTAAGAGACTTCTTGGGCTTTCTAATCTTTCTTTCTAAGGACTTCTTAGAAAAAGTTGTAGACTTCCAAACTATGAGCATGCGAAAGACTAGACCTATAAGACTTGATTTATGAAAGTCAAGAAGTCACCTAGGCTCAAAAAATAGATGCACCAAAACAGGGCACAGATGCGCTAAAACAGAGCACAAATGTGCTAAAACCGAGCACAGATGCGCTAAAACAGAGCACAGATGCGCTAAAACAGAGCACAGATGCGCTAAAATAGAGCACAGATGCACTGAAATAGAGTACAAATGCGCTAAATTACTTTTGAGACTGACATATTTTGACAGTTTGATGAAATTTTCTTGTTTTGGATGATCTTAATCTGATTTAAATGTGAAAAACATAGCATAGAAGCAGACATTTTTTTCGTTAATCCTAAAATCTAAACAAAGAGTGTATGTTCTTGAGATTTCCATAGGTTTTAAACAAGATAAGCACTTCAGTTGGACTCACTCTTAATTTGTCAAATAGGTCATCATAATAATCACAACCCATAGCTTAAAATCGCATCAACTCACATAGCCTTGTCACCCCCTAGAGGGCACCCGTGTTTTTGTCTTTTCTAGGTGTGTACTTAAAGTGACGGAAGTAGATACCGAATCCCTTGAGCAAACAATCTGTGGCAACTATATGGTGAGTGTCTTGGGGGAAGATTCTTCCCTCCCCTTGCACCGTGATTAAGATGATGTTTGGATACTGACACGGATGGCTTTCTACACTATGGTTAGTAGTAAGGGTATCCGTTCAGTGTGGAAAATAGATATACTCCCTCGAGAGACCTCCCAACCTTTAGAACAAAGGTTTTGGGGATGGTTATCCTGTGCACTACTGTCAAGTTGGATTTTCATCAACTTGCTTTTGATTAAAGTGGGTTGGAAACCTTGGCTTTAGGTGTTCCCACTTAGGTCGTTCCTCTTGGGTGAGTACTTCATCCCACAAGAGCAGGCCTTCTAAAGGATGTAATAAAGCATTAAATTACAGAAAATAAAAGGTAAGTCTAGTATTTTGATCACCCAGTAAAGGCGAGAGCATAAACCTATTACCCACAATCATAGCAAACAATAATGGTTCAATTTTAAATCCCCAAATTGACAAATTCTCTATTCTAAGTGAAGATGTTGCTTCACTACAAACATGGGATTCATTTTAACCAAAAGAAAATTTATGTTTGGTGACTATCCTAGGATTGGTTAATTCAGATTTAAATGTCTACCCTAGGATTGCTTCATTTTGTTAAAAATAAAATTTGAAGAATCATGTCCGCAGATTGCGTCGGAATCAGAATTTTAATTTTTTACAATTGTATGCGTTGAAACAGGTCATGGATGCGTCGAAAGAACTCTCAGGGATGCATCGAAACAGAGTGTCTATGCGCCGAAATAGGTCATGTATGCACCGAAACAGGTCATATATGCATCAAAAGATCTCATAAATGTGCCGAAACAGTCCTTGTATGTGCCGAACTGAGACTCGTATGCGCCAAAACATGATTTTTGTCTGTCACCTGCCAGAAAAATTAAATGCGGGGCTTGGCCCCACGGTGGGTGCCAGAAATATGTATGTTAGAATATGTAAATCAAAATGAATCTAATCTAATACACCAATGAAACATTAGATTAAAGAAACTAATTAAAGAAAGCAAAATGAAAACTCTAAACCATAGCTTCTTCAAATTCGTCCCATTGTCCTCTATCTCCAAGGATTCGTTTCAAGATGCTTGCTCTCAGTTTGTTTAAAACAACTTGTAGAATGGCAGCTTGAGAGAATGAGATTAATAAAAATGCATATGCATAGCTACAAGATTAAGCGTTGTGAAAATTGAAATGCTATGAATGCGACTATAGTGACTATGCATGAAAATCTAAGATTCGAGGTCCTTTTCGATTCATAAGAGGGATGTATTTATAGATTTTTGAAGGTAGGAATTCAATTGGCCAAGATTGACGGTCGAGTTCAAACTTGTTAAAATGAACGGCGAGAGATCGAGAATTCGAAAAGAAGATGGAAGGTTAAGAGACAGATGGAGAAATGAAGAGACAATTGAAAGGTGTCTCTCATAATTTCAATAAATAAATATTTCATTATGTGTGAGAAATGAAAAGGTTTTAATTAAATATTGAAAATATTTAATTATGTGAGAAGAGTGGGAAATTTAGAAAATGTTTTAATTAAATATCGAAAATATTTAATTAAATGTGGAAAGAAGAATATTATTTAAATTTAGAATTTAAACTTGTGATAATTAATGTAAATAAATTGTGAAATCTATTTAATTAATTAAGAGGGAAGATAGAATTAATTAAATAAACTTATTTATTTAATTAAATTAGAAAAATTGGAAAATGAACAATATAAATAAATAATTAAATTTATTTATATGTAGATGACTTAAGAACATTAATTAAATAATTCATATTTAATTAATTAATAGGTTTGATTAATCGTGACCATTTTTAGATGTGTACAAGTTTTACTAGAACACCATGATCACAAATATAGTTTGTCTGATTTTCTAATGATATTTCAAGCATACAAGTTCCTTGAAAAATTGATTTCTTATAAATAGGAGCTACTTTGCAGCTTGTACTTGAGAATTTCAAAACTGAAGCCTCTGATGTGATAGTTGATTCGATATAATTTGGTCAATATCAATGCTCTATAGTCAAACAATAAAATGAGTAGGTACACATAACAATCTACCTAGGTATCCTAAATAATATCCCATCATTTCCACCAAAATAATTAAACAATCATTGTAAGAGTCATTCTTTCTATCAAGTGAAATAGTGAAATTGACTTTGTGAGTTGTTGCTGATCGAATTGGTGATGTAGTTGTGATTCTTCAAGCATCTTAATATTGTTAGATGCATCTAAAATATTGGATAAGCATTTGGAGTAGTTGGTGAGTCTTGGTGTCTTGTGACAGGAGGTGATTATGCTGAAAGTTGAGTGAATTTTTGCTTGAAAATCCTATGGAACTTCTTAGTTTGATTTTGGGGTCTAAAGTACCCTTGTGAATGATTGGAGTTGGTGGTAGCTTATTAGAACCAAATGTGTGAAAAATGGGTGAACAATGGGTCTTGGATACATATACTGAGTAAATAGCTTATAAGAACAATGGTAGAAGACCCAACAATGAAGACTTGGGAAAAATTGCCATAGAAATTGTTGGATATGTCTCACACAACTACAATAATGCAATTCCCAAAGCATATGGGCATAGTGTTGAAAACCCACACATGGAAACTAGGGACCCAAATTTGTGTCTTAAGGTTATGGAATCCCTACAAAAACCCTCATTAACCAATCAAAAAGTAAACAATTGTCTACTAATTTGAAAGGATTAATCGCAAAATTGATTTTAATAGTTGAGAGAAGTGTGAATGAAAAAAAGGAAGACTTAAGGTAAAAATTCAAATATGTGAAGATCTCCTTGGGAAAAAATCTAATAGTCATCTTCTTCTCTCATAGTGGAATAAAGTAAAATATGTTCTTAACATTTTATAGGAAAAATTTAGTGTAAAGACAACATACAAGTATGTTGATGCCATCACTGAACTGGACACCCAGCTCACAAATCAAAACAAGTATTGTTCTCACAATGTATGAAGCCCACCTGATTACAATTGAGTTCAAATAGAAATTAAATCCACAACTAATGATAAAAAAACAATACATTCTATTTTTGGTCAGTTATGTATGTGAGAGAGTGAGAAAGTGAGTGTGTGTGTGAGTGAGAGAGAGAGTGAGGGAGAGAGGGTAACATATGCAATGTGTTAAAAAGTAAAATAAGTACAAAGGGTAACATATTGAAGCAAAGAGAACAAATGAAAATTGTATAAGCTTAAAAGTGTAGCATAATGAAATATTGAAAAGTGCATTACCTTATTGAGCTTCTCTTAGTTTTGAGAATAGTTTAATATTCTCTACTTAACAGGGCCAACCATGTGATAGTGGAAGCTCATTTGGCCCCTTCCCCCCCTCACATCACTCTTAATTCCCCATACTCAATCATATGAAATTAATCATTCATTCATCCATTAATAAAATATAACATTCATTCTTTTAGTTTTTACATATTATCAAAAATATGGTTGTCAAAAATATCAATTTTTAACATTCATTACCATATTATCAAAAATATGGTTGTCATAATATGATTACAATCACCTTTTTTTTGTTTTTTTTTTGCAGCTAAAAAAAGAAGTGGAGTATCATTTTCTAAATCATTTGTCCCCCCTTCAGTTGTTCTACCCTCTATTCATGATCTTAATGCATGCCTAGTCGTGTACTCATGACATGGAGGCTGCTGCAAGGGGGGTCTGCTGCAATAACAAAGAAATATTAAATTGATATGTTTTATTATTAGTGTTACAAGTATTTAATTAATTAAAAAAATATTAGAGTGGTGCTCTTTACCTGATGGGGCCACATCATGTTCCTGATCTTGTGTTATAGCCTCATGCTCAACATGATGAACACCCTCTAAATCCTCTAGAGTTGAAACACGAAAGGTTACATTAACTAATACACCAATTACAATTAAATATGTTTAAAAGAAAATTAGAGTGGTCCTCTTTACCTGATGGGGACACATCATGTTTCTAATCTTGTCTAGCCTAATCATGCTCAACATGTTGATCATACTCTACATGCTCTAAAGTTGAAATGCAAAAGGTTACATTAATTAATACACCAATTGCAATTAAAGATGTTTAATTGTATTAATCCATACCCTGTTTTGTATAGCACATGAATACATCTAGTACTGAGATGCACACCATGACCTTCATCTAAAGGTTGTGCTCCACCCTCAGTAGGTTGCATTCCAATGTCATGTGCAGTATTATCATTGCTTGCCTGTTTAAAAAAAATAGGCACATAATTACTTTATGATGGAAATTAATATTGAATAGATTGTACAAGTATTCAATTTTAAATAAACTTCATTGAGTTTATTTACCTATGTGTTGGATGCAGTGGAAGCTTGTGTTTTCCTAGTCAAGAGTCTTAGGCGTTCATCCATGGCTCCATAGCCTTGTTGGAAGGAAATATTTAGGTCTTCTTATGTGGGCACTTTGTTGAATTTAGAGCCCTCCATTTTTGCATAAGATCATGAATTTTTCTTCTATGGTGTGATAAAACAAAAATTGTTTGAAATTTATTATCTGGATGCAATATTTCATTTATTGATACTTACAATTCATTCGGCTAATTTCATATAACCACTAGATCCAATTTTGTGTTGCCCATTTTTTTATAGTCTTTCCTTTGTTGCCTTCGATGTTTCGGGTAGCCTATGAAAAGTTTGAAATATGTTAGATTATGTAAAAAGAAAGAGTAATCGGTATATAATTACATTGTTGATAGTATCACATACCTTCCTTGGCCTAGTGGTGTATTTCCTTTTTTCTTTTCAGCCTTCTTATTTCCATCTGACACCACGTCCTTCCACTCCCTCTCTGAAATCATGGGGGGATGCTCATACTTTTTGTTCTTCTCTAAATATGACCTATATTGGTCCTTCACATACTTTAGATAGGTACCAACTTTCTTAAGGACATTGGTTCGGTTGAATGTGTTATTACCGAACAACACAACTAAATGGTTAATGAGATCATCTTTTAAATCTTGATTTTGGGCATTCCATCATGTACATATGGTGGGCCCGAAGATCTCCAATGTAATATCATTTAGATGTTTATAAAAAAATCATTTCCTGCAAAATGATCATGAGATCATTAGTCTAAAAAGAGTGATCAATAAGTAAATTTCAATTGGATTATATATAATAATAATTAAAAAATTTTAAAGTACCTAGGACCTTCTCTATTTTTATGGGAACGAAATCCTCGGTCACCACAAATGTGACTGGAGATGTTCCTGTACTAGTAATATGGGAAGATCTAGGAAATACTGCTAAAACATCACCAGTACTAGTGGCCTCTACATCCCTAGGTACATATCTTGATGCATTTTCTAGCATGTGTTCTCTGCTAGAGGGTACACTACCCGATTCCTACATGCTATGTGTTTTCAACATTTCAGTCGATAATATAGGCATAGATGATGTGATGTATGTGTAGGAAGATCAGGCTCGACACTTGTACCAAACCCTACTCCCCGGGCAACACTTGCAGTACCTTGATCATGGCCAATAGCATCATAAGGACACAAAAACTCTTGTAAAAACAACACATATTTTAGTTCATGACATAAAAGAGTACAAAATATAAAACCATGAATGAACTTATGTTATAACTAAAGATCTCATGACAAATTACTTGCAAGTTTCATGCTCTCAATCAATATTTTAACCCTTTCTATTATCTCATCTATTTGAGGCACTATGAATAACAACTGAAGGATTTCTTCATTGCATTTGTTTTGGGTCTTCCTTATCATATCTATAGGGTTTGTGGAATATGCGATGTCATCATCGCATAATAGTGGCTGCACCTCCCTATGGATTCTCTCCTCTACCGCTGACGCCTTTCGCCGATCATCCGACTGCGACAAGAATATTAAAAACATTATCAAAATTAACCCAATAAACTTATGAAAAGAACATAATAATAAAACATTTTGCTTGTATCTAATTTATACAATTACAATGAGGTAAACCTGTCAGGAAGAAGTGCCTGAAGATGCATCATGATTTGTTCTCTGGGCCGAAGCCTTCCCCCAACGATCAATATCTCATTGTGACAAAAATTAAATATAAAAAATATTACCAAAATGAAACCAATAGACTTACAAAAATAAACATAATAATAAAATTGTATATATTACATACCACCCCCATAGTAACTATGTTTATATCTATGCGATTCCAATTGTAATCGATTAGCAACTCTTCCCCTATAGTTATTGATTTTATTGCACATACGAATACACAGTTTCCCTCACGTGCCTCAAATATTCAATCGGGTTGTTTATTTGTTGACCTAAGTCATGTACTGTTTATAAACCCTGCAATATTCCCTAATGCTTTTGGCCTTCCATCAATATACATAGCCACTTCTTTATTTTGATTCTTATCTTTTAGCTATTTATAATTTGCTGACAGTGCATACCTACGCATACTTCGTATATATCAAACCAGCTACATCCAATCTTTGTAATTGTAACAGGGTCCAAAATACTCCATCAATTCAGTAATGGGGAGCATATCTAGTGAATCGATTCTTTCAATCTCTTTGATTCTTATCCTTGTGCATAACAAGTTTTTTTCTATCCTATGATTCATTGATTGTTGGTTTAAAACACTCATTACAACTAACATGGATAGGAATTATGATGTGGGTGTGAGAAGGGATTGTTGAATATGAAGGAATGGTTTAGGAAAGTACTCCTTAATCCAAATGAGTCATTTTCTTGTCATGGAATGTGTTAAGAGACTTTGAAATTAATATATTCAATCTAGTTAATATTGACACATCTAAAGCATGCCAAAGGCACTTCGAAGATATGCTATGACATAAAGAAGATTGTTAAGGTGATGTCAAGTCTTGATCCATTAGGGTAGGAAAACATATATGCATTGGTACAAAAGGTTCCATTCAACTTGGAGGAAATGGATAATTACCTAAGGGGCTAATGTGAGATTGGACCAAGTTTATATTATGATACAAATAGCTTGGGAAAAGGGATGATGAAATGGTTAAGTATGGGAAACTAATGTAGAGATAAATATAACACTAAGGGAAGAACACTAGAACTAATTTTAGCACTATGGATTAATCCAAGACTCAAAATTACACTAAGAGGCATCCCTTACCTCTTAAATTAATTCCATAGGTGGGTTTATCCTCCAATATAGTGCCATTGGTTAGCTTATCATGTGAACTTCCGCTATAAGTAGGATTACCACACACTTTTATAACATGCATGACCTCATGTTTTAGTCTCAAAACCCTCCCATCTTGTCAACACATGTGTCTAGGCTAACCATGTCAAGTTTCACTCCATACAAGAACAAATTGAAAAAATTCAACGTTGGCCCCATTCACATGTCACGATGTGGGGTCAACATGAGGAAACACCAAAGATATGATCAAATAGTATCTAATCATAAATAGTCTTAGATTAATTAGGATTTGATCATATGGAAATTTCTAGGCGAGCTACAATAGTTGTAACATCATGAAATAACAACATTAAAAATTACATCATGAATTAATTATGTAATGGGATAAAAATTAAAAACATCATGAATTAATTATTAACCATATAAGTCAAATATAAATCTATCAGTAAATCAATATCAAATAGATAATATAATCGCATAACTCATACATTTCAATGTCATTGATCTTCTTCTTCATCCAACTCTTTGTTTGTATCATCCCATCCAGATTTGACATTGTAAGGATTGGTCATATCATCATCATTGTCATTGATATCAGTTTCGATAAGTCATCATCCACATGGATATCATCTACATGAACATTAAATCCTACATCATCATGATCTAGTTCCTCTTCTTTGACATCTTCGTTAGGTACATCATCAACTAACTGTAGATCCTGATCATCATCTACATCATCTTCTAGTTCTTTGGTATCTTCTTCTTCCACCACATTATACTTTATCAGCCTTCCTCTTGGATAATGTCTAACAACAAATGAACAACCCGGTTTACCTGGAACCTTTGAGTAAAATACCTGCTGACATTGGCTTGGAAGAACATAGGGCTCATTTCTAGCTCACTCGATCGACCTTGTATTAACCATGGTAAATCCATTATCATGTTCAATAATAGTTCTCTTGGGATTATTTTCATTCAATCATAGCCTATACCATTGGAAGATGAACATAACTAATTTGAAGGACTAAAATTCACACTCTAGTATATCATCCAAAATCCCATAGTATTAATTTTTTTAGACTTTTGGATGTATACCACTTCTAGATCAAAATTTAGTCACCTGAAAGATTTCAGTTATCCCAGAATTACAAGTTTTCTTCGTGTCATCCAACTTTTTGATTTGAAATTTATGACCATTGCACCACATAGCCTTGTGGTGTTTCACCTACAATATGTCAAACATGTAAAAATTGTTGCATCATTAGTTGATAAACATATTTATTCTTGGTCGAATGTATGCAAAGAAAAAAAACTCAACATATATATACATCAATTTAATTAAAAATAATTAAATAATATGGGTGATTAATATATTTATACATACCTTTTTATCTCTTAAACCATATGCTAAATAAATTTCCCTTGGTGTAACATTGGAATTTCCATTATGATGCGCTTCTTTAACCAATGAAGCAACACCTTCCCATGTTAATGCGCAGCCAGATTGTTGACATCATTCAATCCATACCGTCATCCAATCAAGATTGTGTGCGACATACAAATGTAGTGCATCCCACTCTCGACCAACTGTATCAAAAAAAATTGAAATTCACAAACAACGTATAATTATTTAATTATCACATTATATGACCTTAAATTATAATTGATGTACTTGAAAACCTAACATCCCACTACCAATGATCTTATTATCTTTCGTAAGAAACCTCTAAACTATATGCATCCAAGACCCATTGTTCACACATTTCAAATTGAAGAGATATAACAAATCGGCCAAGTAGTATCTATGTTACCCCGATCATGTTTTATGTTTATATTGGCATGATATAATATATCGACACAACTAGCAAGATTCACTGATAAAAACATTGCAATAATGGCCTACATGTGTTGGAAGAAGAATTTTCATTTGAAATTATGATGATCCTTTCATATGAAATCAAAAAAATTCCTTAAAAACCATGATTTTACCATCCACAAGGTCAAAATTGCCTTTTACCACCTTACCACAGCCTCCAATAAAGCAACTCATGGTAGTGCGGTGGGTAAAGGAAGTAATCCAATGTATACCATTGTACCATGGAAGGTTGATGTCTTTCCCGTGGTAGAGAGGGGTCATGGTTAATACTAATAGAGGGAACCGCTATACCATGAGGAGTTGATGTCTTGCCTGCAGTAGAGCGGTAAGCTAAGAACAAAGGTAATAATGCACTGCCATATTGCGGAGGGTTGGAATGGAGCCTACGGTAGAGCGGTGAAATAAGAATAGAGATAAGGAGGATCCGCCATACCACAAAATCTTGATGTCTTGCCCATGGTAGAGCGAGGTCATGGTTAATACTAATAGAGGGAACCGCTATACGCGAGGGGTTGAAATGAAGCCTATGGTAGAGTGTTAAGCTAAGAACAAAGGTAAATAATGCACCACCATACCGCTGAGGGTTGGAATGGAGCCTGCAGTAGAGTGGTGAAAAAAGAATAGAGAGAAGGAGGAACCGCTATACCATAGGGGGATGAAAAATGTCATGTGGTAGTGTGGTAATCTACCGTTGGAGCATTAAATGAAGGGCAGTCACATCAATCAGCATCGAAGTATGAAATTCAGCTCCGTATGAAAGATTTGAATGATGAAGAACTTAAGATATGAAATTAATGTGGTATGATATCAAAATTTAACAAGGTAAATTGAGAATTTGTGCGCTCGTGCTAGCAAAAGCTGAATACAGGCGAGCTCAAAGTATGATAGTGGAAGAATTCTACAGAGCGAGCAAAATTTTGGGTAATTCTACTTGTCATTCACTAAAATTTAAACAATGATGCCAAAGAAATTAGAGGCAGGAACTAAAAAGGAAGAAAAATCTAGTATAATTTCATTGTAGTTGCCATTACTTGCCCTGTTACATGGTTCAGTAGATAAAGGTTCTAAGAAAGTCTTTAAGGATTTAGCTCAGGGGTGTAGGGACCCAATAATTCCACAGTTTGGGTGGAATTTATATTGGTATTTTTATAGGAACAGAGATTAAAGGGTTCCAGTGTCAAACCCATGGACTTTTGACATAGTAAAATTAGTTGTTCCTAATGTTTTTGTTGATGTCAAGCTAATTAGAGCCTTGGCCAATAGATATCATGCCCCCATAAAAAATGTTCAGACTTCCAGATGGTATATGTCTGGTAGATATCTCGAGGGAAGCTGTAATTAGGTGTTTTGACCTAATCAGGAAGGTTGTCACTGAAATTGACTTGGGGAAGTTGGAGCAAGAATATAGAAGGTTTAAAAGGACCTATAGAACTAATGAACTCCCCTTACACATGAAAAGGGGTGAAAAAAATAGAGTCCTTCCCATTCACTCTTTAAGACTTGAACCCTTTCCAGTGTCTGACTTTTAGACCTATTTCAAAAATACCTACTATGCATTATGTCAAATTCTTGGAGTTGATGCAGAGGAGAATATGTTGATAGGGTTGATGAGAATGGCCATGATTATCCAACATCCTAAATTGAATGTGGAGTTTGATTTGTCTTCATTCATTGAGGAACAAATTCATGAAGGTCTATTACAGGTTAGGGAAGCCAAGGCACCCATAACTTTTAGAAAGTACTCCTTATTATGTCATTTGATTATATCTCAAAATGAAACAAAATGGACAAAGAGGATGAAATTAAGAACACATGAGAATGGATTTATGCTCCCAGTATAAAATTGGTGTTATATTTGGGACAGTAAATGCAATGACAGTGATTATGTTGTATGTAGGAATGATTTTTTCATCAGACTAATTGCTTAGCTTGGTTTTCCTACACCAAGATTACTACAATCCCTAATGGATGTCATGAGACCCCTGCAATACAAACCAGATCAAGGTTTTACACATAATTATGCGGATTGGTTTTGATGCCACAACACACCATCATCAAGGTATATGGTTTTGATCAGGCGCCTCATATTTTACCAAAATTTGTGCCTAGAAAAGTATTGTTTTTAGAATTTATGTGGCAAATGCTCTAGATGGAGCATGATTTGATGAAAAATTAGAAAAAGGCACATTTCTACCTAATTTGACGGTATTTCAAGAATTGTCAATTGAATCATATATGTTGGAGGAATTGCATAGATTTATAAAAGCTATTTTTTCTCTCAGATCAGGGAAAGAGAAAATATGTGATCCAGAAGGCCACATCAACAATATTAGAAGAACCCTACTCACAAAGAGGGAAATAACACATGAATTGGATCCGGAAGAGAATGTAATAAGAAACTTGGTCTATTTTGTAGATGTGTTTGAAAGAAGGAAAATATGGTTACTGATGATGAGATGGGAGGATCAAAAGAGAGGAAAAGATAAGAAGTTCAAGGGGTTTTTTCATGAGGAGCCAGATTTGTTGAAAAGAATGTAATTAGTCGTTGGTAGATTTTATGAATTATCTAAAAAGGATCAAGAAGTGAAATCCCCCCCACTTCCTACACCCCAACCACCAACATCCATAGCCTCTACATCGCATACACCACCTTCATCAACAATTCATCCATCTCCTCCATCTCAAAAAAATGAGCCTCCTGCCAAGAAATAGAAGATTGGGTCACCGTGGACTATGAGTCAAGTGATGAAAAACAAGGGGAAGTCTTAACTTTGGTTGTGATGAAAGAGGTTGTAGAGAAACAAAAAATCCTTGAGCCTCATGATCCAAGGATGAGAATATCAGAGGAGGCTATTGATGAAATTCAGGATGATGAAAGAATTATTGCTTCCCTAAGATTCATGGAGGATGATGCCTTTATCCATACTAGGGAGTTCAAATATTTTTGGATAAAAATGAAGATGAAACAATTTAATGATAAACTGAATATTAACCTCATTGGAGCTGATTATTTGAAACATGCAGAAGTGCAGGCACAAATAGTGGCAAAGTTATATATTGACAATATCAATATTACTCCTAAAGAAGCAAGGGAGTCAGTGTTGAAAAGTAACATGCTCATTATACTAGGAATGGAGCTCTCCAAATTGTTTCTATTGGATCAAATTAGAGCTCAAGATGATCCCAAATTGGTTGAAAATTTTGATTCAGAAGGAGTATCAGGGACAGGATATAATCCAACCACCCAAACCCTTTCCCTATGGATGAAACAAAAAATCACAAGGAAGCCTAGGCTTCTAGATGTGGTGCAGGAAATGAGAGGGTCTTCTCTGGTCAGAACTATGAAGGACACTACTCCCACAGAAGCAACAACTATGACAATGCATTAAGAAATGTTTATAAGAGATGTAGTGGAAAAAAATGGAAAACAAGATGATAGAGTATGAGAAAAGACTCAAACTATCAAATGAGGAGATAAATAAGTTATTCATTGAAAATGTTAGATTGAAACAAAAATTGCAACAAGCCACAAATGTAAAGGGGAATGAAATGTTTGTATATCATCCACCTGCTTTAGTTTAAGATCCATAGATTTAGCAATTGAAAGAATAGGTTGAGAAACTAAAGAATCATAATATGTATGATATGAAACGACACATCTTGAGTACCTTGGAGGAAATACTAAAACACAGAGTTGAAGTTTTAAAAGAGAAAATAAGTGGAGTTCACGAGGGCTTTAGTCATTTGATAAAAGCTCTGGAACAGATAAATACTAATTCCGCTATCTTAGAGGAATTGCTGAAAAGATGGAATCCCACTTACCATATCTTAACCACTCTATGTAAAGCCACACAAAGAGATCCTGATGCACCCAAAATGTTAAAACCTACTCAAGAAATGGTAAAAGCAATCATTGACGAGCATAAGTATTTGATTGATATGAAGAAGAAGGTAGAAAACATAAGGAATTCATTTGATTCAATAAAACACAATTTTAGCGCTCTGATTGTTAAAGGTGATGGCCAACTCAAGGATGTGGATGAATGGAGAAATGAATTTGATAAAATGGTTCCACGATTTTTGACACATATACAGGGCGATGGTAATATCAATCTAGAAAAAGCCCATGCTCTGCTTGATGGAATTATTGCACTGGATAATGGTTATACAAAGTTCATTGTAGATGCCAGAAACTTGCTTGATAGCAGATGGAAAAGCCACCTATCAAACTTTACTGCTACACAAGAATACAAGTGGCTAAATGATTTAACCATAAGCAAGTGGCAGGAGCAATACCTTGGTTCAGATGAAGATTAATCACTATCAATGATGATTATCATAAATTAAAAGCTTTGTACAAGTCTTTGGTGACTCAGGCTTTTACTCGGAGATTAATAGAATTGTCATGTGTTAGTTGTTAATTGTTTCAGTTATATTTTACATGTTAGTTAAGTTTTGTTATCAAAAGCCATGTCTTTTGGTCTGAAGCTTGTTGCCTCTCCTATAAATAAGAGAGACCAAGACCAAGAAAAAATTATTAAGATAGGAGTAGATAGAAGAAGTAGGAGAATAGGGATTGATACAATGTTTACATCATAAAGGACCAATATGCACATGTAAATTTTTTGATGAAGTTAATGGAAAATCTCTGATTCAGTGGCTCTATGTTCGTATCAATTGTTTGTTAAGTTAATTGAAGATATTTTCAGATTGTCTCCATATTTAATATTACTCTATTGTTTAAATTGATATATTAAGCATATTTTCAATTTATCAGTGCACATTTGTTGTATTTGTGTGGCATATTTAATTGGATCTTTCAAGTAAAGATTAAAATCCTCTTGATTATTTATAGCAACTTGGAATTATTATTTTGGATTATTAAAGAAGAATCTGATAATTACACCCTTTCCTGTTTATACAAGTTATAAACATAAAAGTGCCAAAAAATTAGAATTACTGCTAGTTAGAAGTCACTTAACTCTAATTTCTATTTGACTCCATATACCCAATAGAGCACTAGTCCCTCACATTCCATCATTTTAGTTTCATTCATTTTATCTTTTACATCTGTTAATTGAACATATTAGATTTTACATTTGTTAACTGAACATATTAAGATTAGCCTTGATATTGCTTATTCAATCTATACCAAAATAATAATTTATTTATCCACTCCTAGTTGCCATAAACACAAATCAAGTCTGCTTCATTCATATAGGTCTACCCATCTAGGTCTAGCAACACCTAAAGAGAAGAAGGTCTAAGCCATTCACCCTTGTATGTTACCCTGAAACGTACCAAGAGTTTGGAAACCTCTTGAGGTATTTAACCTCCATTTTTGAGAGCTATTAGGATGGTTGAATGAAATAGGATACTTTAGGAAGCATTAGATATAGTCAAAGCAGAAGGGCTATTATTGGATGGAGCATGCATACATATGGAATTGATGATAAAACTTGAATATGAAGCATGAAATGCAGTGCATGATGCAGATACCCATACCTTGGAGGAGTATAAAAAACATCTCTCAACGGCTAAGTCAATGTTAGGAGAAAATGAAGTATTTAATAAGTTTAATTAAGATCAGTAATTTAACTATTTGCCAAAAGACAATTTGAAGAGACACCTTTGTTGGGTCTTCTTCTTCTATATATGAAATTCGAATTTTAATATTTGATCATTAGCACTTTTAAAGATTTTAATACTTTTCAAGAGTGAAAGACTTATTTTTTGGAGTAATACAATACTGATACTTTTCTATTTTTGTGTGGAAGATTCTTTCATTTGGACTAGTTCTTTGTTGTTTCTTTTCAAGAAATTGAAGGAAATGTAAAATGTATTCTAATTAATCTCCATGAACATCTTATAATTACCTCACTTTCCTCAATCTACCTTTCCCCATCAGGTACTCCCCTTCAAATTTGTTAATGGATTTGGGATCCCAAATGCAATCTACATTAATCTTTGTTGCAAACTTAGGAAGATATTCGGTAATGTACACCATGGTCTGGTATACCATATATCCCTCCACCATAGGACCCTCAGGATGTGCTCTTTTTCTAGCCAAATCCTTCAAAAATTTCAAGTGCCTCTCAACCATCCACATTGACCTTGTGTGTATAGGTCCACACAATTCAATCTCCTCAACTTGGTGTATGAGGTAGTGTTCTTGTGCATTGAAAAATGTCAAAGGTAGAAACTTTTGTATTTCACACAATAGACGAGGAATTTTTCTCCTCGAATAATTTATATCTTCTTTGTGTATTTCTTTATATGACAACCATCTACAAGCGATTCAAGGCGTAAATATATTAACGAGATTTAACAAAAATATGTAATATATTACATAACAAGTAAAATAAATGACAAATATAAGATATATACAATGAATTGAACAAATATCACTACTTACCTTATTTATTTTCCAAGATCATATATAACTTGCTTGACATTGTTGTCGAAGTTGTCTAGGAGAGATAGAGGTAGAACGTACTACAACAATTATAAAATGATCTTTTCATTATTTTTCTAAAACTAGTAAACATAATACACTGAAAAGTACATGTAGTATACAAATATATATAAAATATACTAGAATAATTACCTTAATGAAGGTATCTCAATCGTGCATTTTCATCCCTGACCCAAATTCACCTTTCTTTTTTATGATATGTTTATGTTCGTAGCATATCTTGTGGAAATCAAATTTTTCATATGACTTCTTTTATATCATTGCTTTGCTGCTCCATTAATAACCAAGGAAGGGTGCTTATATTAATTTGGTCTCCATCTCTATTTAATTGAATGCCATTTTTCATTGCATGATTGGCTTCCTGAATGTCACTACAAATTTTGACAATTTTTTCTTTGTCATGCCCTCCATCCAATATTTTCCATAACGTTTTTGTTATATTCTTTCTGATATGCATTGTATCAAACAAATGCAAAATTTGTAGCTTCTCATAGTAGGGAAACCTACTAAATTGTCTGGGATAACTTTTCAGTCCCTATGGAAGTCGACCATTAATGCCTTGACAAACTTCATGAAGCATATAAGTTAAAGAAATTAACAATGACAATCATTGTCAATTAAAACATGAGTAAATAAAACACAATATAAAATTATAAATTCCAAACATATCATATATGATAGATAAACAATTTGATCGGATGTATAACCTTGACGATTAACTCTATTATATTCCAACTTCTATAGGCGAGGTGTCATTCTTCGTGGTTTTGATGTAGTCTCTTCTTTCCCATTGAAAAGATGTTTTTCAGTAGTTCGATACTTATGATTTCTATGGAGAAAGTTCCTATACTCATCAAACACCTGCTTTCCTAAACTTGTTGAACAATGAGATTTCATCTTTGGACCACAAATTGGACATGTAAATTTTCCCTTTGTTTGAAGACCTGCAAGATCATATATAATTGGATTAAATATGTCAATTTTTATAATTATATATAATGAATAGATTATTTAAAAAACATGCATTATATCTACTTCATAAAATTAAATATTGTTAAAGTGCAATCGTACGTTATAACATACCACAAAAATGTGTTAGCCCTGGGGAATCATGAATTGTCCATACAAGCATTGCATGGAATTGAAATTGTCTTTGTCCTACTGGTCTAGAGACGTCATACATAGTGACAACATTCCATAACTTTAGTAACTCATTGATAAGAGGCTCGATATATACATTCATATCTTTAACTTGGTACTTGCCTAGTTGAATGAACACAAACATTACATAATTATTATAACCATTTTACTGCAATGTATATAAATTAGTGTACATGACTATTAAATGAAAAAAATATAAGTCATTATGCAACAAATAAGACAAATGAGATGCTACTATGTTAAAGAAAATTGATGTAACCAAATACCTAGAACAATCATTGCTAGCATTATGTGCTCCCTCTTTATTGACATCCATGGAGGAATATTATTGTTCATAACAAAAACAGGCCACATCGAGTAAATAGATCTCAACTCTCCAAATGGATTGACACTGTCCGCTGCCAATGAAAGCCTGAGATTACGAGGTTCTTCTTTAAAGTGTGGCCATTTTTCCTCCATGTCCCTAAATGAAGAACCATTCATAGGCATTCAAAGAATATCATCTCCACTTCTATTCCATGCATGGTAATCCATAAATTATGCTAAGATTTCACACCTAAATAATCATTGCATACGTGGAATAATGGGAATATAATGAAGAACCTTGTGAGACACCTTTTTTGTTGGTTTCTGTATTCAATATCTACTGATATGACATTCCAAGCATTCTTTTGCAAATTCATGTTGTTTATGATATGTAATATGATCATTGGGATATGCATCTATTTCTTGATACTCCATTCCAATATCTTTCATAATGGCAGATAAATCTCGATATGAGCGAGGTAAAATATTTGATGGTGGTAAAAAAAATTCACCTATCAATCTACAACAAAAAAATAATTTGTTAATATAAAGAATATTAATGGTACATATTTCATCCTTTATTTACTAATGATGAACTAACAACAAAAAAAGATGAAAAAAGATGACATATATGCCATACCTTAACATCTATGAGATTTCTATGTTGGATAAACCATTCATAACCTTCAAGTTCACCAACAAAAATACAATAGAGAGAAGAGTTGTTTGGGAGCCTTCATAAAGGGGCTTGTATTCGTTCTGAAGTACAGGTAAATCATGAACATCATCAAAGTCATCTCGATCATCATGATCAGTTGTGCCACTAAATGTGTGATGGATCAATGTATTTTTACCATCATCTTCAACTGTGTTTTCTAGCGCATGATCATATTCTTCCATACGATCATTAACTTCATCTTCGATATTCACAACTCCATGTTCCTCCGCTTGCACATTCTCTGAGCCGTGATAATCCATATCATGTTCCCTATGGAGCCCCACCTTTATAATAATGATCAACACAAATAAACCATGATCATGATCAAGTGATATTTTATATATATATAAAATTTTAAAACGATATAAACATTTTCAAATTCAATCAATATAAAGACATATAATGAAATGATTACCAATGGACTATAATCATGCCCCCTTTCAATGTGACCATGATGCCTACAATGTTTCTCAGATGTTGTGATTAAAAGACTTCTCATCTTTAAGCCCTTGTAATTATTGAAAGGACAATAACATTTCCCATCACCCTTTCTTTTCAATCTAGTCCACAATCTAACAAGTGTCTTTATTTTGTTCTGCACTAATATTATCTGACATGACTTTTCTTTACCAAGCTTGAATATTAGATCTTCAAAAAATATCAAACTCACACTCCAATAATTTTTAATCATAGACAAGTAACAAAATCTAATAATTCTAATATTTTGCACAAAAAAATTCAGCCTATAATCTCCACAAACTGTCACAAGTATATCAAATTTGCAAGTATAGCAAAACACTGTCACAAGTATAAATAAATTGTCAAATTTATTTATTAAAAAATATTCGTCGGAACCTCGAAAAATGCTAACCATATACCCGTTAGCCCACAAATTAAGGAGGCTAACCATATTTCAGCCCACAAATTGATGGAAGGGGATGGTTGACTTTAAGTTTATGTTGAAATAGCAATGAAAATCACGGAGTGTTGCAATTTTGATGAACGTCAGGCATAAATTTTAAATTGTTCTAAAAATTTCACATTAAATACATAGGTACCCGACGATACATCTAATTATACATATTTTGTTGAGACGTTTCATTGTATTTTTCAGTCAAATGAGTTAGTTTTTCTCTCTCTCTCTCTCCTTCTACCCCTCTTCCCTTGTCCCTTCCCCTCCTATCTCTCTCTCTCTCTCTCTCTCTCTCTCTCTCTCTCTCTCTCTCTCCTCCTCTTCCCCTCTTCCTCTCTCCCTTCCCCCCTAATTCTCTCTCCCTCTCTCAGACCCTTCTTCCCCCCTTTCCCCCTCTCTTTCTCTCCTTTCCCTCCTCCGCTCCCCCTTCCCCCTCCTAATTCTCTCTCCCCTCCTTCCCTCTCCTTTCTGCCTCCAAATTCTCTCTCTCT
>CM021103.1:273432770-273484471 GCA_007115665.2 Sequoiadendron giganteum | reverse complement strand
ATCTCTATCTCTCTATACATTTCTTTGTCTCTGTCTTTGTCTCTCTCTGTCTCTCTTTGTTTCTCTCTCTCTCTTTGTCTGTCTATCTATCTATCTTTCTCTGTCTTGGTTTGTGTGTGTGTCTCTTTGTCTCTCTCTCTCTCTCTCTCTCTCTCTCTCTCTCTCTCTCTCTCCCTCCCTCTCTCTCTCCCTCCTCCTCTTCCTCTCCCTCTCCCTCTCTCCCTCAACTCTAAACCCTCTCTCCCTCTCCCACTCTCCCTTTCTCCTCCCAACTCTCTCTCTACTCTCTCTCTCTCTCTCTCTCTCTCTCTCTCTCTCTCTCTCTCTCTCTCTCTCTCTCTCTCTCTCTCTCTCTCTCTCCTCTCTCTCCCTCTTCCTCTCCTCTCTCTCTCTCTCCTCTCTCTCTCTCTCTCTCTCTCTCTCTCTCTCTCTCTCTCTCTCTCTCTCTCTCTCTCTCTCCTTCCCTCATGGTGTTTCTCTCCTCCTCCATCCCTCCCTCTCCCTCCCCTCCTTCCTCTCCTTCTCCTCCCAGCTCTCTCTCTCTCTCTCTCTCTCTCTCCCTTCCCCCTCGTAATTGTTTCTCTCCCTCCCTCCATCCCTCTCTCTATCTCTCTCTATATCCCTCTCTCTATCTCCCCTTATTTCCATATTTCCCTCTCCCTTCCCCCTCCTAATTATCTCTCTCTTTGTCTCTCTCTTTGTCTCTGTCTCTCTCTGTCTTTATCTCTATATGTCTATTTGTCTCTCTCTCTCTCTCCATCTATCTCTTTGTGTTAGTCTCTCTCTGTCTCTCTGTCTATCTCTGTCTTTGTCTCTGTCTCTTTGTCTCTGTCTCCCTCCCTCTCTCTCCATCTATCTCTCTATCTCTTTGTTTGTCTATCTCTCTCCCTCTCTCTCTCTTTGTCTCTCCCTTTCCTCTCTCTCCCTATCTCTCTCTCTCCTTTCCACCATCCACTTCCTAATTACTCTTGGGTCTATGTGTGCAAAAATCGAATATCCGATTTGTAGCACCAAAATCTCTCTCTCTTCTGCCCTCTCTCTCTCTTCCGTCCTCTCTCTCTCTCTCCCTCCCTCTAACTCTCTCTCTATATCTCTCTATCCCTCTCTATCTTTGTCTCTATCTCTATCTTTCTGTCTCTCTGTCTCTATGTCTTTTTCTCTCTCTGTCTCTCTCTGTCTCTCTCCCTTTCCCTCTCTCTCTATTTGTCTCTCCTTTTCCATCTCTCTCCCTCTCCCTCTCCCTCTCCCTCTCTCTCCCCTTCTTTTCCTCTATGCCTCTCCCTTCCCCCTCTAAGCTCTCTCTCTCTCTCCCTCTCCCTCTCTCCCTCCCTCTCTCTCCCTTTCCCTTTCCCTTTCCCTTTCCCTTTCCCTTTCTCTCCCTCTCTCTCTCTCCCTCTCTCTCTCTCTCTCCTTCTTCCCCTCTCCCTTTCCCCTCCTAATTCTCTCTTTCTCTCCTCCCCCTCTTCCTCTCTCCCTTCCCCCTCCTTCTTCTCTCTCTCTCCCTCTCTCTCTATTTCTCCATTTCCCTCTCTCTCTCTCTTGTCCACACTCTACCTCCTAATTACTCTTGGGTCTATGTGTGCAAAATTCAGATATCTGATTTGTAGCACCAAAATCTTATCATGTCAGTACAAATTAGATATCTGATTTGTACTACTTTGGCTTGGAAATTGCTATGGAGTAATGTATTGACACCCAACCCAAAAAAGTTAACTCAATATTTTTGCATTTTTTGGTGAATGCAAAATGCTACTTTTTTTATATCGCCACTTTTTGGCCCATCATGATCTTGCACATGCGCAGTTGTAAGGGGCCCATGCCATGTAACATGGTTTTTCATTTAAATAAGATTACCAAATAAAAGTTGCACAAGGAATAGGAAGAAAGCTCGTGCCATTTGTGAAGGTGTGAAATGTGAATGTTGAGTAAAGGAGGATCAATGGGAGTGGAATATTATAATAGGTAGATGAGAATAATTATATGCAACTATATAGAGAAAAATCCAACACTATAAAGAAGTTATGGAAGAATAATGAGCAGATTGCAGTCTAGTGTGTAAGAGTGAATAGAACAAGGGTGCAAAGAATCAATTAATAGAACAATAAAAACTGGAAAAAAATATTTAGCTTATAGATTGTAAATGTCTTGGGGTTTGTGAGAAAATAATTTAAAATTAAATAAATTTGAATACTCTTATATTTTCATAGGATTTGAATTTGAATTCCAATCAAAGTTAGATTTAGATAGATTTGAAAATAGTTGAATAGCTATCTATGTACGAAGAAATTGCAAATTGAATCTTAATCAACAAATGAAATTGTTGAATTAAGAGAGTGACTGGTTGTGAAATTCATAGTCTGATAAGATGCTTGGATTTCAAATTGTACTAAATTGGTATCAAATCGAGATTGGGACCATGTCTTAAGAAGATCCTAATATTTTTTGTTGTGGGCAATTGGAAGAGAGAAGACTTGCAAATGCAGAGGGTACCAACATGGCATATTGAGGATGAGGACACAGATGGAGAGGATCATGAAATGATGATAGTATAGC
This sequence comes from Sequoiadendron giganteum, assembly GCA_007115665.2. Classification (NCBI taxonomy): domain Eukaryota; kingdom Viridiplantae; phylum Streptophyta; class Pinopsida; order Cupressales; family Cupressaceae; genus Sequoiadendron; species Sequoiadendron giganteum. The sequence continues at coordinate 273,481,918 of CM021103.1, read as the reverse complement.
TATTATGGAGATGCTAAGAGGCATCATAAAAATAATGGATGAAATGTAAATGACACAACAAAGAGGATTTCCTATGATAGATGTTAGTGAGGATGAAGAAGAAGTAGAAGCCCCCGAAATTAATTTGGAAGATAAAGGTGAGAATATAGTAGAGATAATATTTTTGAAAGCAATGGAAAGTATTAGAAACAAGCCAAGAGTGGAAACTTCTAGTTATAATGGAAGCTTGAATCCAAAAGATTTAATTGATTCGATATTGAAAATGGAGAATTATTTTGACTATGAGTCGATAGAGGACCCAAAAATAGTGATTTTTTCTTGCATGAAATTGAAGGGACACATGTTATTATGGTTGGATCACGTGCAAGTTGATAGATAGCAAAGAGGAAAGGATAAAATTAGAACTTGGGAATAGATGATAACAAAGATGAAGGCTCAATGTTTACTAAATAATTACCAAGTTTGTTTCAAAAATTGCAAAATTGAAAATAAAAAGAGTTAAGTGTGCAAGCTTATATCAAGATATTTTACAAGTTGAATATCTGGGTTGGAAATGTGGAGGATGATGCATTAAAGGTTCCAAGGTATATAAATGGATTGAGATATAATATTCAAGATGAACTAGATACACTTCAAGTTCATATAGTGGAAGAGGCATCTAATTTTCCTTTGAAGGTTGAAGAAAAATTGTCACAAAGACACCAAGATAATACAAGAGGGAGAGGAAGGTCTATCATGGGAATTGAACCAGACAGTAATAGAAAAGGAAAAAAGGTTTTTGAGGAGGAAAATGACACCTCACACATGGAGGAATCAATTCAAAACAATAGGGGAAGAGGCTATTCTGGAAGAGGTAGAGGAAGGGGATTTGGAGGCACATGTTACCAATGGGGGAGGTTGGACATAGGGCCTTTGAATGCCCTCAAATACAACAAGAATCTAGTGGGAAGAGTGTAGAAAATAACTATGAAACACAAGCTGATGAAGAGAGTGTGAATTCCCTAAAGAAAGTATAAGAGTCCAAACAAGGAGAGTCATCGATGTTGAATAGAGTTCTTATAAAACTAGAAAAAGAGCAACTAGAGCCAATACAAAGGTGGAGTTTATTCTGATAGGTGTGTATATTAGGTTTCAAGTGCTACAAGATAGTTGTGGATAACAAAAATAATGATAATTTGGTCTCACAAGAGATGGTAGAGAAGCTGCAATTGAAAAGGACAAGACATCCAAATCCTTACTGAGTCACTTGGTTGCAAAAGGATCATCAAATTTTTGTAAGTGAACAAAGCTTTGTTCAATTTTAGATTGGTAATTATGTTGATGAGGTGTTGTGTGACGTGATTCCCATGGACACTTTTCATGTCCTTTTTAGGAAGATAGTGGCAATATGATAGACATGTTGTGTATGATGGTTTGGTAAATATGTATACCATGATAAAGGATGGAAATGAGTATCATTTGAGTCCATTGAAAGAAAAAGAGAAGAAATTAAGGGATAGTTCATTGGTTTATCTTTATGCTAGTGAACAAGTTGTGACAATGGAAACTATGGTTGGGAGCAACCCAATAGTAGTTTATGAGAAGAGAGCTTTAGGTGAGGCCAAGGAAAGTGATGAAGAGTTGGTGCAATGGTTTTGCAAGGAAGAGAAAAAGAATAAGGGACAACCAAATAATTGTAAAAGGAGTGAAGAGGGTCATTGGGAAGAACCAAATAGAGGTGACCACTAAGGTGAGTGCATATTGTAGCATAAGAAACAAAGAAATGTGAAAGAGGGGAGAGGTAAAGAGGTTTTGATCGGTAGACAGAAGAAATTTGGATAAAAATGAGCACATGATCACCATTTGAAGCTTCCAAAAATGTTCATGAGTTGTAGCCTCATGGAACATTTCTCATGCCTAGTATGTCTGATGTAGGAGCACTCGATCATATATGCAATCCTGCATTGCCAAAAATAAGGTTAATTCAGTTTTGTTTGCTTTTATCTAGTTTATGGCTTTTTTTTAGATTTTTGGTGTAGTGAGTTGATCTTCATCTGGGAGGTAGATTGAAGTTACATTTTTTCATGTCCCATTGACAAAATTTCTTTCTCTATTTCCAATTTTTTAGTTTAGTTATTCTTGCAATCAAAATATTATATGATTTGCACAAATTGTTAATTTGGTATTAAATAAAAGGAGACATAAAATTATTCTTGTATTTTCATGGTTGAAATGAAAACATAAAATGAAAGGTCACATGAGACAAGTGTGGTAGTAGCATAATTTTTTAATTAGAAATAGAAAATCAAAATTTAAATAAAATCAATGAGAATTTTAGAGTCAAACAGGGGAAAATTCAATGGAATAGAAGGGGAAAGGACATTGAAACTTAGTGTTGGAAAATGGAGGGGCATGAGGTAAGTTTGGAGGTCGTGCAAGTGTGAAAGAAAAGCTTCGAAATAAAAATAACATGAAATGAATATTGTAGAATAAGAGTTTGAGGGAAAACAAAAAAACCACACCTAGGAAAGGCGCCCAAGCAGCTGAGAGAGAGTCCACCAAACAAGAAGAATAGGGGAAGCCACCCAATCAAATAAATTTAATGTTTTTTGGAAATTGTAAGGGGGCTACTCCATGTAACATGGTTGTTCATTTAAATAAGATTTCCAAGTAAAAGTTGCACAAGGAGTAGGAAGAAATGCCACACCATCTATGGAGGTGTTAAAAGTGAATGTTGAGCAGAGGAAGGTCGACGGGAGTGGAATATTATAATAGGTAAATGACAATACTTCTATGCAGCTATAGAGAGAAAAAACTAACAGTATAAAGAAGTTATGGAAGAATAATAAGTAGATTGCAAGCCAGTGCATACGAGTGAATAGAACAAGGCTGCAAAGAATCAATTAACAAAGGAATAAAAAATGGAAGGCAGTATTTAGCCTACAAATTGCAAATGTCTTGGGGTCTATGAGCAGATAATTCAAAATTAAATAAATTTGAATAATAATATATTTTCATAGCATTTGAATTTGAACATGTCAATCTTGGAGTTGGATTTAGATAGATTTGAAAATAGTTGAATAGCTATCTATGTACAGAGAAATTGCCAATTGAATCTTAATCGAGAAATGAAATTGTTGAATTAAGAGAGTGATTGGTTGAAAAATTCAGCATCTAATAAGATGCTTGGATCTCAAACTACACCAGATGGAAAACCTATATGGATAGAGTTTATCCAAATAGAGAGGATGGTACTAAAATCAAGGAGGAAATGTCAAAATATATCAATGGAGTAGATGATGTTTCCCATAGAGATGTTCCATTTGATTGATTAAATTTTGAACACAAAGTATTTTGGGAGAATCATGGAACAAAAACATCATTACTAAGAGACATTGCAATCCGTGTGTTATCTTAGGTAGAATTTTGTATACTTATTCATATTATAGTTGAATTATAATTTTTTTTTATTATTAATTTATTTTAAAATTCTAATATTATTTACTTTCATTTTACATGAATAGGTATCTAGTGCTTCTGCATGTGAGAGAAATTGGAATGAGTATGCCTTCATCCATTATATGAAGTATAACAAGCTAGGTAGCAAAATTCCAGAAGATCTTGTGTATGTACATTCAAATCTTCATATATTATGATGCAAGATCATTTAGGGGTACTAGAAATCTTGCATCACCAAAAATATTGTTATTTTATTTTGTTCATTTTCAATAAGGGCTTAGGGACTAGGTGAATAAATATTTTCATTTGAAACTTTGTAATTTCCCTTGGGATGAAATTTTAATTGTAATTTTGGTGGGAAATATGCATTTATTAATATTTTCTAAGGAAAAATTAAGAAAATACTCCTCTTGGGTGTCAAAATTCTTGGTGGAGAAAATTTGGGGTGCATGTGCTTGCATGTTGTTGCATGACTGTATTTGGAGCTGTCGGGGCCACCAGAGTCAAAAGAAGGTGTCTTGATTGACCAAGACGATTGGTCAAAAGTTAGGCAACCATGTGAAGGTTTTGAAGGCAATGAATTATTTTATATTTTATTTTCTTATCTCTCCTAAAGTTGGGTGTTGGAATTCTTGGTGGTTTATGGAGGTTGTTTTAAGGAAATAGTGGTGGTTTCTTCTCACACAATTTCTATATAATGATGCTTGCTCATTTGGAGGGGGGATTTTGGATAAGTTGTGTTTGCATACCCAGATGTTATCAGAATGATGCCTGAATGCTGAAGAAATTACGTTGCAGATTTTTGTATGTTTGAAACCCAGATTGTAAGGAAGACCATGAGCTTTAGTTTGATGTAATCATTTTATGATTTAATAAAATAAGAATGTTGTTGATTTTCTTTCTTTAAATCTGAAATTTAATGGCATATTGCAGACATCTTGCAAGTCTCTTTGTGTGTGTTTGATTTCAGATTTGTAAGGGGAGCCCCCTTGTATCAATGGTATCAGAGTGAGAGTTCATGAGTGTGTAGGAAGAAGCACCGATGTGAGGTAGTTTGCACTAGGACTTGTGGTGGAGTGTATGTGGTGTGTATAAAAATCACCAAATGTGAGGCAATCTATACCTGAGAGGTTGAAGATTGAGAATGTGTGGAAAGTTTTTGATAAAATTTCAAAGAGGAAAGGCAAAAAATTTGTCATAGTTGTGTATGCAGGTGAACAAGAAGGAGAAAATATTGCAAAAGTATGCTTTGAGGAAGGGATAGAGAAAGAAAGTGAGAAGGAAGAGAAAAGTGTGGCAGAGATTAAAGAGTTTACAATAGAAACAAAAGAGTTGGGAGAAAAGGAGGACATTGAAGAAGATGAAAACCAAGTTGCAACAGTTAAAGAAAAGATAAAACTTGAATTTTGCGAGTTCATTAATGATTTTGGTTTGCATGTGAATGATATGAATGAGATGGATAGATATGAGGAGGCTGAATATTTTGTTGCAGCAATAAGGAAGAGAGGAATATCATATTTTGATGAGGTTAGAATCAAATCTGATTTGTGTTTGAAAGATATGGTGAGTTATAGTGAAGAAAGAATTGTAGTAGTGAATTTAGTAACAAAAAGAAATGAGGTAAAATCATATTTTAATGTATTTTTTGATGATGATAAGAATATAGAAATGGATAAATATGTTGCAAAAATGAATAAATTTGAGAATGTTAAAATTGAGAAATAGGAGGTGAAGGTAAAAGAGGAGTTTGATAGAGAGATTTGTAAGAATGATAATTTATTGCAAGATATAAAGGATGGATATTTTGATTGTGTTACTGACATTGAAATGGATGCAAAGGAGGAAGATGGAAAGGATGAATATATTGATTATGTTACTGATATTGAATTTGTAGCACTGGTTATAGGACAAGGAAGTGATACACTTGCATGTCTTGTAAAAGGCATGAGGGAAGCAAACAAAGTTGAAGATGCAATAGGTGATGAAAAGGTAAATTCAAATTTTAGTGAATTTCAGAATAATTATTTTCATGTTGAGATGGATGGGTTAGTGAATGTAGATGAGATGGTTCAGTTAGATTTTGTGAGAGATGATTTGTATGTAGAGAAAGATTTGCATAGTGTTGCAGAGTCAAGTGCATGTGCAAATTGGTTGAGGTGGATAGAATATGGTGGGATGAATCCCACAATATTGGAGGATAATGTGAGATACATTTAGAGGAGGTGTCGGGTTATGGTGGAGTTGATTCCACATCAAAGAGGAGGAGTAAAGAGCAGAGTTGTCAGAGGAGGAGGTTGCTTGTTTCAGTTAAGTGTTGGAAGAGGAGAGAGAAGAAATAATTGTAGGTACAAAATTTAGTGATGGAGTTTGTTGAGGATTTCTTGCAATTCAAAACAGTGATATTACCACTCAACTCCATTTTGTGAATCCATATTTATAAAAAACAAATCCTACCCCAGGTGTTTGATGCAGGAGCATCTAGGGGTACTAGCAATCTTGCATCACCAAAAATATTGTTATTTTATTTTGTTCATTTTGAATAAAGGCTTAGGGGTTAGGTAAATAAATATTTTGATTTGATAATTTCCCTTGGGATGAAATTGTAATTGTAATTTTGGTGGGAAATATGCATTTATTAATATTTTATAAGGCAAAATTAGGAAAATACTCCTCTTGGGCATCCAAATTATTGGCGGGGAGCATTTGGGGTGCATGTTCTTGCATGTTCAATTGCATGCCTTGCATGTAATTTCATGGATGTGCCACAATCATTGCATGTTGTTGCATGACTGTAATTGAAGCCATTGGGGCAACTAGGAGTCAAAGAAGGTGTCTTGATTGACCAAGATGATTGGACAAAATTTAGGCACCCATGTGAAGGTGGTGAAGGAAATAAATTATTTTATATTTTATTTTCTTATCTCTCCTCAAGTTGGGTGTTGGAATTCTTGGTGGTTTATGGAGGTTGTTTTGGGAAAACAATGGTGGTTTCTTCTCACACAATTTCTATATAATGATGCTTGCTCATTTGGAGAGGGGATATTTTTGGAGAAGTTTTGGTTGCATACCTAGATATTGTCAGAATGATGCCAAAATGTTGAAGACATTATGTTGCATATTTTTGTATGTTTGAAGCTTGGATTGTTAGGAAGCCCATGAGCTTCAATTTGATGTAATCATTTTATGATTTAAGAAAATAAGAATGTTGCTGATTTTTTTAAATCGAAAATTTAATGGTGTATTGCAACCATCTTGCAACTCTCTTTGTGTGTATTTTATTTCAGATTTGTAAGGGGTCCCCTTGCATAATATTATCTCTAGCTTCCGTTGATTATAAATCAGGGCCTCATAGGATGTGGGACTATGGTGTCTCAATGGATGATGAAAGTGTTGAATTTCCAATAGAGGTACTTGAAGATAATGTAGAGGATAATTTACTTGAGGTTGGAATGGAGAAAATTCAAGCAAGCATAAGCATAAGCATTCCTTCAACATCAAATATAGAGATTGAAGTATTTAACTAAAATTTGATGATATATTTCTATATTATATAAATATTATTGCAAACAATTATCATAATTATATTATAATTTTTGAATTGGAAAGTATTTGAAATTATATAAAAGTGGTATATAATATTCTTGATTTATGATTTATTATGTTTTGTATTTCACAAACTTTTATTTACGTGGAATACAAATTTATAATGAATCTAAATTTTTAAAAATATATATGTATAGAAATCCGTTTCTTATACATAACCTCTAAATATCTCGCTTCTCATCACGTTGTCATTGCCGTTGTGGTTTTCATTTCTTGATTTTCATTTCTCATTTCTGTTAATATAGTTGGCAACATAGAATTTGTTTGCTTTAAAATTTTTAGCATTAGTAGCTAGATTATAATCATCTTCGTTGTGGCCAGTTTAGAGAGTTATGTATTTTGTGTAATTGGTTGCTACAATATGGATTGCAACATTCAAGTAGTTACTATTTATGTCTATAATTTGATAGAATTGAAGTGTTTAATGTCGGTAAGTCAAATTAAGAGCATTGGTTGTGCTAATTTTTAGAGGCTTTCTTCTAGATAAGGAGTGGATCTAAAGACAAACATCTCGACTGAGAAGACATCATGATCCTTTTAATTTTTGACATCAATCTTCATTAGAATAGGTCATGCATTAATATAATAATAATAAAATATTTAACTTCAAGGGATATAACATAATAGTTATAAACTTTCTTTAAAAAAAGTTGATGTGTAAGTAGACTCTAGATGATTGAAAACACTATATCCTTTGGATCACCATCCAATAATAATATGATCTTAATCTCTTAATATCCTTTATCATTTAATGAAATTAGTACTTTTAAAATAGTCTTAGTTCACAAAATATGAAATGTTCATCTTGGCCACAACAATGCCCTTTTGGACTTTGTAAGACATATGTCCATCATTATAAACTTGCTCTAAACATGATCGATGTTAGAGTCATACTTGAGACAAATGAACAAGATTATATCCTTTATATTATCATATGAAGATGTATACTCGATATTATTTTTAATAATATTCTTAACTCTTTGATTTCATTTATCTTGCAATGTGGCTGCATATTCCTATAATAGCTTAGTTTATAGATTGGATAATATTTACATTTTTCTTATACCAAACTTACCTTGTTGGTCAATAGTAAGTGATCTAAATATAACAACAATATGCTTGCAAAGGATTTCCTTGACACAAAATTCCTTAATTATTAGTTTAAGTACACATTACACCTATAGGTTAACAAGGAATAAATAACATATTTAGGCATTTTGTGCATTGATGCAACCTTTGAAATAGATCCCAAATAGTCATAACTACAAAAATTGTGTAACTATCACTTTATGGTTTAACAAGGATTACAATATTCACTGTATTTCTGAAGTATAGTTAGCAAGTCTCTGATTTTTACAACTGTCATATAAATCATAATGTTTTTTTACCCTAAATTCATAGTGATAAGGATACGTGTTTACTTATTAACTTTTCATGCCAATTTGTTCCTAAAGTCTGAAAGGTCTATGATGTAATCTATGCTTCACATTGTGATAATTAAATATCCCAACTTTTAAATCAGATTTTCAAATATATGCAAAACCATTTAGGTTATTAATTAATAGAATGTAATCTAATATACATATCTTTCCCAACATGTTGATCTGCATATTTTTATTTATTTTGAAACTAAAGTTCAAGCGATAGTGGTTAATTCAACTCAAGTAAACACTATTTCTACAAAAAATCACATATTGTTATTAATATTGTTTTAGTCATTTGGAGAATGAATATGATAAAAATACAGGTGATAAAGGATTGCAGAAGCAACAGACAGCTATAGCAAGGGAAACAATAAAAAATCAAAGTATCTTACTTCTTGATGAGGCAACTAGTCCATTGGATGTTCAAAAGGAGAAAATGGTTCAGGAGGCATTAGATCGAGTTATGGTGGGGAAGATCAAGCATAGTTATAGCTTATAGATTGAGCACAGTTCAAAAATCTGACTACTTAGCAGTTCTAATAAAACAATTTCTTTAGATTATTTTGATCCACTTGCCCCAACCTTTGTACAGTAGGAACAATTAGGGATAAATTTCTAAATATCTCAATGTTTGGTCGAGAAGAATATGTGAATTGTACATTTTTTAATTGGATTTCACCATAGACCTTTTCCAATGCATTCCTTGCTTCCTTTGCTGTCTCTATCGATCATTTTAGAGATGTGAAATAAAACAATTACTGCCTCTAAAAAGTACTTCAGATTGGGAAGTGTTGTCGCCAAAGCCCAGTAGACCAAATTTCAAAACAAGAAAATACAAATACAAATATTCAACACAAAATGTTTTGGAACAAAACAAATACAAACATTCCATCATGATTTATAAGCAGGCCGACCAAGTTGCTCCCATGCCATGCCATAAAATCCCATATTAAATTGCTTTCAATAGTCAAGCCTTTTGCTAGACTTTTTTTTATTGCACACTAGTTTGGTAATAATTTCATATGCCATTAATTTCAGCAAAGTGCGCGTACACCACAAGTTAAGAATAAGTTTTCAAATTCAAACACCATGTCATGATATAGATGGTAATTCTAAATAATGGAAAATGTCTTTAAATTCACGAACATCATTTTTTTCTTCAATTTTTTTTTTTTTTTACATAATTGAATAATTTTAATTATTTGATTATTTTCTAAGGTCATGTTCATCTATTAATTAAATAATTTTAATTGATTCATTTTTCTTTCTTTGTTATTCTTTTGATTAATTAAATAAATTAATATTTAATTATGTCGCTAACGTCTTTTTCTCTTTATAATTAAATAAATTTCTCTTTATTTAATTATTCATCCTTCATTTCCTTCTTCATAGTTAAATAATTATTTTAATTATTTAACTATTCCTTTAACCTTTTTTTTCTGCTATTAAATAATTAATTTAGTTATTTAATAATTTATCCATTTTCCTCCACTTTTAATTAAATTGGTTTCTTTTAATCATTTTAATTAAAAACTCCTTTCCTCCTCTTCTTCTACAAATAATCACTTTGATTTTTTAATTTTTCACATTCCCTCTCAAATTAAACAATCTTAAGATTATTTAATTTGTTACATTTCCCTCCAAATTCTCTGTTAAATATCAACCATTGATCATGTCACATTCCTCTTCTAATCTTGACCATCCATTCTTAACAAGCCCTATTTTGAACTTAACCCTATCTCTTCGTTGTGCAAGAAACCTCGTCTATTGATCTTCACATCATATTGGCTTTCGATCTTGACCGTCCATTCAAGTGGCCTTTTTTTATAAAAGAGAGTTGTCTCCTTCATTCCAACCTGACAACCACGATCTTTGATATTTTCTATCACTGCCACCTAGCTCACACTTGAATACAACAAAATGGAGGAGATGCAAGGAAGATGATTCAACCATAGCATGGGAAGTTTGGTATTATTGTTTGTTCTTTGTTTTCCTATTGTTATTTGTGCTTCCTTGTTTGGATTTGGGTCTCTTAGGTTTAGATTTTAGGTAGATGTGGTTGCTACTATTGATTCTTTCCTTTTGCACTTGATTTTTACCCTATTCTACATTGGTGAACCTGATGTGAAGTTAACAAAATTTGAAGAAATTCATGGTTTTTTGAGTTTGCAGGTCTAAACGATGCATTCGTGATACGATACAACACATTTGATTGATAGAGTGATGAAAGTATAGTGCAACATATTTGTTGGACAGTACGATGCATTTGTGTGATAGAACAACACATTTGTTGGTTTTAGGGCCAAATCATATTTTTGTTGTTTACTATCATTTTCAAGTTTTTGGTTTCTATTTTGATAGGTTGCTTACATTATTCTACAATTATATTTTCTATCTTTTTGATATATTCCCTTATTTTTGTAGGTTTTACATTGTGTTTCACATTTATTAAATAGTGTGATGCATTTGCATGATAGTTCACCACAATCATGAAACAGTTTGCCATAGTCGCCATCCCTTTCACCACAGTCACCTTTTGATTCACCATATTTGGTTCATTGCACTTGTGAGACATAACAATGCAATTGTTTGTTTCGGTAAAAATGGTTTAAATTCAAAGTTTTTTTAGTTGTTTCCTTTTGCATGCATTAGGGCAGGAGTTTTTTGTGTTACTGATATCTTATTTGCAACATGTGACGATCGATTGGAGAAGACATTAATATCAAACTACTAATTTTTGTTCTTGTAGGGTTTTTTGTATCTTTGATGTTTAAGTAGGGACACTTGGATTTTTGGGTTTAAAAGGAATCATTGTATTTTGTGTTTGGTCCTTTTGCACATTTTGTGTTAAACCCTAAGGTGTTGGTGAAAGTATCTTCTCCCCTTGCCTTCATGGATCTTGGGTGTAGGAGAAATCACTACACATCTTATTTTTCTTTCTGTAGAAGGGCCTGCCTTTGGAGAAGTGACCACTCCAAGGGGCATGACCCAAAGTGGGTTTTCCCTCGAGCTGTTATATAAAAGATTAAGGTGAAAGCCAAGGTCTAACTAGCGAGTACCTTGTCGATAGTGCCAATCTAAAAGGGGAAGCTATCTACATTCATGTGAGGTATGTTTAGTACCCAAGTAGGGCTAGTTAAAGCCTTAAGTGGCTTGTTGGGAATTAGCAAGGTGTTAAATCCCACAAGAGTGACTAGAAACCTTATTTTAGAGGCCCACCCTAGTGATTGAGTGTTTGGTGTCATTCTTAGTGCAAGGGATGCCGATCATGCCCAAAAGGTACTCACCATATGGATCCCTTGAGATGAGACAAAAATCCTCAATTTAGCATAAGCTATGTGTAGCTTTCCGAGGAGAGGGTGATTGGGTCAACCTTCTAGTCCTCGAGGCCCCCACCTATCCTCTCTCACAAAGATAAGAGTGTACACACCCATTTAGGTGTTCCTACATTTGAATAGAAGGAGATTCAAAGTTGTGGGCCTGAGATTGTTGTCATTGGCCTTGACCTTAGGATTAGGAAGTGTTTGAAGTGTTTTCGATTTGTGATAAGACTAGTGGAAATTGGGTTGAATTTGTTCTATGAACATACACTATTCGTGTAAAATTTTTTGACAATCACACAACAACCAAAATTTGTTTTTCAAAGTACTTCTTGTGTTTTCAATCACATTTTCAAAATTACCCAAAACAAAAAAAACCTACTTGAAAACATCCAATATGAAACCAATAGATCGTTTATCGCATTTGTGAGATAGTACATTGCATATGTGAGACAATGAGCCACATTTGATAAAAATAGTCAATTGCATCTATGAAATAGTAAGCCACATCTATGAGAAAGTAAACCACAAATACTAGTTCATAAAATTTTCAAGAAATTTCTATCTATTCGTAGTCCTAATTATACTTTGACGGTGACCATACCTTATGATCATAGACTTTCCTAGTCCTATTAGTTCATCTCACTGAATTCACCTAGGTTACCTTGCATTGCTTAGTTATATTACATTGCCATTCTTGTATTACTTAGTCAGTCCTAGGTAATTCTTAGCCATATGCACCTTTTAGATTTTAGACTAGGAAACTTACCATACCTTTGATCAATCCATAATCACATATCTAGATTGTCTTTGACCTTTCCCTTTTATCAATCAATCATCATCATCCAAGTTGGGTCTTAAACTCGTGTCTATTTTAGACTCACTTTGTCCATTCGACATCATTTGTCCTTTTAAGGTCTTGACAATCTGATTTGTTACCATTAACTTTCATAGCTTGATTAGCATCCTTTTCTTAGGTACTAAAGGTGCATAACTTTACTCTCATTTTCCATCCCTTGGTCTTAGTCTCATTTAACACTCTTTCATATCATATCCTTTGGTCATAGAGTCACTATCATCCTTGCATTTCAAATATTGGTCCTAGGTGCATTAGCATTTGGAATCCCTATATCTACAAAAATCTCAAAAAATATAGCATAGTCTCATACCCCTCTTGTATTGTCACATTGCATTGCCATCCCAAACTTGCAAGTCTTATATGGTCCAAACAAGGTCACAAAGGAAAATAAAGGTCATGGATTCCTCGAATGAATCCTATTTCAATCCAACTAGCAATATGAACTTTGCGTCAAACTCAGACCAATCTCAAACATCACAAGGGGAAACCCCAAATCCATTTTCCAACTCTATGTTAAATGAGGTTAACAAAAATCTAACCCCCAAAGAAATTGAAGAGGCTTCTCAAGGCCCTAGGATAGTGCGCATTATAGAGGAGCCAGTCAATGTAGATCCTAATAAGTACTTTCTTTCACTCATCAAGAAGGGTGCTAAGCTACCCTTTGATTTTGACAATTCCATAATAGTAGAGGGAGCAACACAAACACAAACCCAAGGTCTTGGTCAAAACACATTTTCTCAAGGTCAACCATATTCACAAAAAATGCATACTAGTTTTCCACTTAAGGTAACAAAACACAACATGAACATGTACACACATCTCCAATCCTCCAACATTAGGGACCAAAAGAACACATGCAAAGTCTCACAGATGAACCCTTACCTTTGGTACGCCATTTGTTTTATCCTCTAGTTTCATGAGTATGAATTTTTAAAATCCATTTAGCACTCAAAATACTACACAATCAATCAATACAAATCAAAACCCACCTAACAAGGCAACAATGATTCACATTGCCACACCAAGAGTGCAAACCCAAATGATCAACACTACACCTAACACCAACATGTCCTTTGGGTCAATCTTGAACACCAACCCACTTCCACCACAACACATCACACAAAACACCAATTTCATACCACAACCTCCACATACTAACCTTACACCTCCAGAACATCAAATCAATACCATGTTTGCACCTCACTATCAACAAACAATAAAAATCCTTTGTAAGAGAGTGCTAATCTGAATCCCACATTTACATCCAACCCATCATATAATTAAATCAACACTCTTAACAAAAATACCAACCGCTTCATGCAAATTCAACAAAACACATCACCATCACCTGTGGAAGCCTTGATGCAAAAAATGCAAGAAATACAATAGCAAATGGTAAACATACAATTGGGGACAACCAAGAAGACATACTCAATGGAGGAATTATTTCCTTATCTCTTTGATAGAAGCATTTACATGCCACCTTTTCCACCACACTTTGATGCTCCAAGCTTTAATAAGTACAAAGGGAAAGGAGATCTAGTGGAGCACATATAAGAGTTTGACAAATCATGTATGAACATTACTTTTGAACCTACATACATGATGAGATTATTTCCACAAATCCTTTTAGGGTAGGCTCTAGAGTGGTTTGCATAACTTCCTCCTGGGATACGAACATGGGGTGAATTGGCTAACAATTTTATTGCAAACTTTGTCTACAACATTGAAAGTGACATGAGCCTAGAAAAATTATGAACAACCAAAAATAAAGAGGGAGAGTCACTCACATCATTCTATCAAAGATGTCAAAGTATGTCTAGCAAATGTCCTTGTCATATTCTAGAAAAGTAGTTGGTTCTAATCTTTATAGACAACCTCAACATAGAACTAATGCATCAACTTCAAATCCAATGTTGCACCACCTTTGAAGATGTCATTGAGAAAAGAGTCTTTATCAAGAAATCTCTTGTGGCAAAAGGGATAGTCAAAATATTCAAAGAAACTCAAAACCCTCCTAGTGACAAAGGAAAATTTTGGTCTAGAAATAAGAATGCCACTAATGATGGGGTTTTTGATGCTAAAGTGGTAAAAAAATTCCACCCCACCATTCATCTTAAAGGTCCATCCACACCCAATACCCCAACACCAATCCATGATTAGAAAATTAATGTAGTAAAAAATAACCAACAACGTAAAGGTCCTTCATGAGCCAACATGCCTAAGTGAATATACACACCCTTAGGGGAACCCATCGAGTCAGTCCTGAAGAAATTTTACAATCAAATGTAATTCAGCTTCAAGAGATTAAAACATACAAACCAACACTAGCCAAACCAAATTGGTGGAATGAAAATTAATTATGTGAATACCATCATGGAAAAGGACATAAAACATTATCATGTTAGACAATCAAGAACCATATATAAGATGTTATTGAGAAAGGTGAAATATCATTGGACAATTCACAATGTAATACCAATGCTAATCATACCATATTCAAAACCCCCTTGCAAGACCATGGAAAAGGGAAAGCCTCCAGTTCAAGGAACAAAAGTAATGCTAATTATACCAACGTTGCACATGACTATACCATTAATCATATTCGAGCCCATGATATTCATATTGCTACCATAACCATTAGTAAAAGTTTAGAATGTGTAGTAACCATCCACAGAGCTAAGGTGACCTTGTAAGGGGATTCCTCTAATCCACAACCAAAAATTCAATATAACCTCCTAGATCATCTAGGAAAGACTCTCACACAAATATCCATTCTTGAAATTCTTCTCATATCCCCTGATCACAAGGCCATTCTGGACAAAGCCTTGCAAGATACATTTATGCCCACTAACCTAAATATCAATCAATTTCAGGCCATGGTAGGATACCTAGGTACACCCCATCATGTCAAATTTTCTAAACAAGATCTTTCCACACATAATCCAAATCATAACGATCCATTGCACCTTCAAGTCTACATTATTAAACACAAAATCAGATGAGTCTTGGTAGATGGTGGAGTAGGAAGATATGCATACTAAATTTTTTTATGGCATTGGGATTCTCCAAGGCTTGTATAGATGAATCTAAGAACATTGTTATCAAGGCTTATGATGATGTTGAGCGCCCCTCCAAAGTATTAATCACACTTCTTGTGAGGGTTTGGCTTGCTACTCAGAACATTATATTCCAAGTCTTGGATCTGGAATTACCATATAATCTCCTCCTTGCTCACCCATGGATTCATGCCATGAGAGTCATCCCTTCCACCTAACATCGATGCTTGAAGTTTCCCCACAATGGCACTAAAATTACCATACCAGTGATCTTGATCCCTTCCAATATTGCAACAACTTAAGAGGGACCATTGAACATCAAGTGCCCATTAATAGAGAAGTTTCATCCGCCACCTCATCACATTATATTGATCTATCTTTTGTGGTAAAATCATCCACTCCATTTACCAAACCTTCCAAACCCAAGGTCTAGATCCATGACAAGGGATATGAGGAATACAACATGGAGAGCTTATTTTGTGTTTTTAAAGCCGCCTATATCATCAAAATCTTATGGAAAAACCTATCCTATTCAGAAAGAGCCTAAGATCAACATTCAAAATCCTCCCACCACCTTCACCAGATGGGGTGAGTTGAGAAAATAATCTATAGGCGAGGACAATATTTCTGTGTGGATCTATAAATATGAAGAGTACATTAAGCCTAAGTAGTTACTAGTTGAGTAGTATCCAAAAGGGTTCCAAGGATATGATGGACATAATGGTATTGGTCTGAAAAAACATGAAATGATAGAACCCATATTGCCTCTACAATTACCAAAGAATATTGGGTTAGCGTATGTACCACAAAAAGTGAGTCTTCCTAGTACTAAGTTGCCTCTGAGTGAGAACGTTAACATTTCAAATGAAATCAAGACATCTGAGGAATACTATACTAAAATTGATTCTAATGAGTGGGAGTGGGACTCCTACACATACAACGAATATGACCTAGCTGACGTCTTTCAATAATTTGACTTATCCTCCTCCCAAACCAATATCATGGACATTAATATCTGGATCAATTCCTTTTGGGATCCTAATAATACCTATTTTTTCACCATATCCATGTATTCATTGACCCCTGATGACACCGATGATGGATTACCCCTCATCTAACCGCAACTAATAGATTGGGATCAATAAGGACCATCGAGTTTAGACACATTTGAGAATGATAAACTTGGTTTTATCATAGAGCTTGGAAATGTAGCATACTTTGGAGTGACTACTCCTCCCTATAGTTGCAAAAATGAGAAAAATAAAAAATAAAAAGAATAGGTCTCTAGGTGAAAACAAAAAGGTTCCTTTAGACCAAGAAAAATTAAAAATAAAGGATGTATCCAAAGGTGAAAGCCTCTCTGAGGTGCCTAAGGATGGAGGGTTGGACAATCTCCCAATAGATCGAGAGAGATCACCATTTCTTGTGGAAGAATCAAAAGAGGTAAATCTTGGGACAAAGGATAATCCTAAAATCATTCAACTTGCAACATCTTTGACCATTGAACAATGATAACTTTAAGAAACCCCCCCAAAAAAAATATAAAATCTTGGCAAATCTTTCCTTTTTTTTGAAAAAATATTAATTTTATTGGCGATTTTTTTACATCACTAAAATTTTGTAGAAATTTTTGGCAAATCTTGAAAAATAATAGGAAAATGCATTAATTATGATGGAAAATCCATCCAATCTAAAAATAAGTCTCATGGAAAAGTAAGCGTCAGAGGGTGGAAATTATCATTGGGTTTAAGGAGTAGACTATAATATTTACTTGCCACCATTATTTAAAAATATAATAAAATGGCCCTTATTGTATTCTGCAAGGTAAAATGTACCCATGATCTGTAATTCTCATGGAGCTTGAAATTTCTTTTAGATCATTGATCTAATGACCCTTGTTGTACTCTACAAGGTAAAATTTACTTGCAATCTATAATGCTCATGAGACCCAAAATTATGGGCCCCATGAGAAGTACAGATCATGGGTACATTTTACCTCATGGAATACAACAAGGGTTGTTAGATTATATTATAAATCAATGATGGAAATTAAATATTATAAATATTGTCCTAAAGCAACTAATAATTATGATATACTATTGGCAAATTAATACAGATTTCTACTATAATTTATAAAATCTAGGCAAATTTGATCTAATCATGTATCAAATAGAGTGGCAAATTTTTGAGTTAAATTTTTTAATAAAATAAATTCTTTGGTGATTTAAATAACACTATAATATTTTTTTGTAAAAGTGGCAATGCAAGTCACATTATAGTTCATACTATTAGCCAGTTTTGGATTCCCAAATTTTAACTTAGCCAATTGGTGAATATTAGCTACTAAAAATTTCACTACCATTGAAGAAAAACCAGAGTTTGCTACATTATTTTCAGAGAGACAAATAAATTTTGCATGGTCATATGTTGATATGCCTAGGATGGACCCAAAATGTATTCTACATCATTTACCACTGATCCCAAATGCTAAACTAGTCAAGCAAAAATTGAGGAAAATGCACCCACAAATTGCACTCCTAGTGAAGGTTGAATTGAAGAAACTTTTGGATGGTGGTTTCATTTGTCCCATAGACTATGTAGAGTGGAAATCAAATGTTGTTCCTATCAATAAATCAAATAGTGGAACCAAAGTCTGCACATATTTCAAAGATCTAAACTAGGGTTGTCCTAAAGATGATTTCATGTTGCCTAATATTGAATCAAACTAGACCTTATGGAAGGATATGAGATGCTATCACTTATGGACAATTTCTCAGGATATAACATATCAGAATTGCCCTAGCAGATCAACATAAAATAACTTTCACATATGCTTGGGGTACCTTTTTTTGGAATGTTATGCCATTTGGTCTGAAGAATGTCAGAGAAACATGTCAAAGGGCTATGGCCACCATTTTTCATGGCTATATGCATACACTTATGGAAGATTGTGTTGATGATCTACTAGCAACATCCTTAGCAAGAAATAAACATCTAGTAGTGTTAGACAAGATTTTTAAAATATTGGAAGAGTATAAGGTTAGGTTAAACTTAAATAAATGTGTTTTTGGGGTCCAATTAGGCAAAATCTTGGGATACATTGTCTCTCGTAGAGGAATTGAAGTCGACCTTGCAAAAGTAAAAGTTATCATGGATATGCTTCCACCCATAAATATAAGTCAGTTATGAACCCTACAAGGAATATTGTAGTCAATCTGAATATTCAGTTCCCAACTAGTAGATAAATGTCATACATTTTAGCACTTGTTATGTAAAGGAGTCGCCTTCATATGGAGTGAATGTTGTTAGGAAGCATTTCAAAAAATAAAGGATTATCTATTGACTCCTCCAGTACTTATGCCTCCCATTGATGATAGACACCTGATATTATAGATATCAACAACCACATTAGTATTGGGGGCATTGATATCACAAAAAACCAATGATGGAAAGGAAAAAGCTATCAATTATATCAGTTACACTCTTGTAGGATACAAGCTTAATTATAGCCCCATTGAATTAGCATGCCTTGCAATTGTTTTCATTGCACAAAATCTTAGACAATATATGTTGAACCATCGAATAAAATTGATAGCTAAGATTGATCGTTTGAAGTATTTATTGAGAAAAGAAACTTTGACAGGACAACTAGCAAAGTAGATCATGATCTTGAGTGAGTATGGCATAGAATATGTTGATCATAAGGAAATAAAAGGATAAGTATCCAATTTTCTTGATGAATCCATCTTTATAATAGAGATTTCTACAACATGGAAATTTTACTTTGATGGGTCTTAAGAAAATCATGGTTCAGGAGTTGGTATTATTTTTGTCACATCTCAAGGGGACTCAATACTTAAGTCATATAGAATAGCGTTCTCGTGCATGAATAACATGGTTGAGTATGAACATTATTGACAAGACTCTGAATGGTTATCAAATGGAAAATCAAGGATCTCCAAGTCTATGGTGACTCCTAGTTGGTTATTTGTCAAGTTAATGATGACTATGATACAAAATATGAGAAGCTTACCCCCTACAAGTGCATGGTTGATAGTTTTAAATTATACTTCAATATTATCACCTTTGAGAAAATCCTAAGTATCTAGAACAAATTAGCTAATGCAACATAAACCATTGGATCTCTCTTGGATATTCCTAACAACGCCTCATAGTATGATTTTTTGGTGGAAAAAAAATTGATCCTTGCGTTCAATTTCCCTGAATCTAAACTCGTGTGTGAAATTATTTATCTTGAATCTCCTTGGTACAAAGAATTTTACAATAACTTGCATCACCACATTATACCTCTTGACTTTTCCACTCACCAACACAAGACCTTTATTCGAAAAACATCCAAATATGTCATCATCGGTGATACCATTTACCGTCATAGCATGGATAGCACCCTTTGAAGATGTCTTGACTCAGATGAAACAAAAATGGCCTTACAAGAGGTACTCCATGGGAGAGAGATAGAAAGGGAGGTCGTTGAAAAATGATTATTCACATAAAATAAATCTTCTTTGTGAATAAAAAAAGAAAGAGGATTTTGCTTTGCTCCATAACATCTATGTTAGTTTATTTGTAGTTCTTTCTTCCCTCTTTACTTCAGGTGAACAACCTTCAATATAGAATACCTATTCACTTGATAGATGATCCCTATAGAAAGATCAGATTCAAAAATATGAATATTGGAATAACTATATAATCTTTCTAATTACTTCGTTCCCTATTTCTACTGATTGGGATCCTAGAGGAAATCAAATTCCACCGAGCTCAAACAAAATAACGGTGACTCAAGTAAACCAAAGTCACTGTTTTCTAGCTATTTTACTCCAACTTTTGCTGTTCTAGCAGTCGAACATTTAGTTACGATGAAAAAGAATCTTTTGATATCCATGGATCTTTGATTGATTCGATTAGATAGATCGGTCTAATCCTTGAAAACATTCTACATTCTGTTTCGCTATCTTGGATGGAATGGAAAATATGGTCCTTTTATCATTCCAGATCCAAATTACGAGAATGTGTACAATTCCTTTCCTGAACCAGGGTATTCATAGGAGAGGTTTGGAACCTCTATAGAAATAGAATTTTTTCAAAATAGAGACGAGAGCCTTCAACTCTGTCAATATAATGATAGAACGAATCACACTTTTACCACTAAACTATACCCGCCACAATTTCATTATATCATACAGATCGATCTTTTGTCCAATAGGGAAAAAAGTAATTATTAGATTTTAATAAGAATTTAATGCAAGTTCCTATCATCATATTTCCCTATTCCCGAAAATTCATCTCCATAGGAGATGGTTCCTTTCAAATCCCCCCCCCTGAACTTAAGAGTTTTTACTTTTGTAAGAACACTCCTTAATCAATAAAGTAATACCCTATTACTTAAGTAATATTAGAGTAATCATTTCTAATAGTTGTTATGATTATTAACACATTCCTTAGAATGGTTCAAGTGATTTTGCCATAGTTTTTCTTTATGAAAGATATAGAAAATGAAAATTATGATCATTTTCATCATTTTGATCCACTCTTAGTTTTTGAAACCTCTTTTTTACCCCTCCAATATGATCTATCCATTTTCAATCTATAACATTTTATTCAGATTATAGCCTGAAACAGCTGGAATTATTAAAATAAAAAAAAATATAGAGGTGGTTATCTCTTATCTATATAATAAAAAAGTGATTGGAGAGGAAATAAAGAAATGATATCAGAGGGTCAAATTTTGATAGCCCTTTTTACTGTTTTTATAACAATTATTTTAGCTTTCAGATTAGGTAGAGCACTGTATTCTTCATAATTTCGTCAATTATTCTTATCTAGGAAAGATAATGGCCTGGCCAGATACTGGCCGGGCTAGAGAAAGCGAAAAATCGTTTCGAACGGAATAAAGAAATACAATTGGATTCTCACAAATGTTGGTCTTTATTTAGTCAAATGCTATATTCATTTTAGATCTCCCATCTAGGAGAGATGGCTGAGCGGACTAAAGCGGTGGATTGCTAATCCGTTGTACAAACTATTTGTACCGAGGGTTCGAATCCCTCTCTCTCCGTTCAGTCACTTGAGATGACTCCTCAAAACCTATAGAAATAGACCCTTTTACAAAACCTACTTTCTAATCTTTTTTCATCACTATTCTTTACGCCCAGGATTTCGTCCTGGATCGTTCGATAGGAATCCAAAGATAAAGAGAGAAACAAAAAAAATAACTACTGTGTAAACAAACAGCTTAAGAGTAAGCATTATGTAATCTCCGGGATTCTTATTAGAATTACAACGGAATAGATCATCAATTTTTGTATCATATATTGGTACTTCAATCCCCAGCAAAGAAGAAAAGAGAAACAGAATAAATTCCATTTTGAATCTGTTTTTTTTTTCTTCTTTGCTCGGGGTTGAACAGATAAATTGTCTAAAATAGAAGAAAATTTGGAATGCATATACAAATTTTCATTCTTACTCGTTCTTTAAATAAATATCAAAGATATGTTCTCTCTAAATAGAAATAACATATTTTAATCAATATCTAATAGCCCGAACTCCAACTGTGATGGAGTTGATATTGACTAATCCGAGGTATTTTGATCTGTTGAGAATAATTGATGTACCGCAAAATAAGCATCAGAGCAAGTAAAAAGAGTGTTACATCACTTTGATTAATGAAAGTGATCCAATCTAAATAGTTAGAATGTAACTATTGAAACAATCCATTTTTTTCGTATCAAGTGAATACAAAAATGAATCAAAACTTTTTTTCAAATTATCGTTATCGAAAACTTACGGCAGCTTGCCAAGCAAAGGCTAATAAAAAAAAGAACAGAGGGATAATTGGCATTACATTAACAATTGGATCGAAAATCGCATAAGCTTCGGGCAATTTGGCAAAAAAGGGATTATTCAAAAGAAAAGCGGCATCGTCTAGACAAATAGGGAGGTTGAGGATAACTGGCATTTTGATTCTCCGATGAATAAAAATGATGTAAAGACCCAAAAGTTTTTGGCCAATCAATCGAATTTCTTCGCCAAGATTAGACTTTTAGTCTTCGAGTTGGAAGGGATCATTTCTTCATATAATATTTTAACCATTCTGATAGAGAATGACCAATGAATGTATATTCTTGTTTCTTTTTAGGTTCCTCTATAGATAATATCTATTTTATTCACTCAAGAATCTATGCCCCTCCGGTTTATGCATAATTGCATAGCACCAGATAAGAATGAATCTCTAATGAATTACAATGAAACATTGCTTCAATTTCTATTAATTGATTTAAATAAAACAACACCAATGGGGCGTGGCCAAGCGGTAAGGCAGCAGGTTTTGGTCCTGTTATTGCGAAGGTTCGAATCCTTCCGTCCCAGGTGGAACAGTATTCTTCCGAAAAATCGGAAAAAAATTCTTTTTGATTTCTCATCCTTTCGTAGACTATACTTATAGAACGGAAATATGATTTCAATAAGATCTAAATAGAGAAAGGGATATTTTTGTGGTGTAGGATGGGAATACAGATAAGAACATTGCATAAAAAATGCAGAAAGAATATAATGCTAATGCAAATAAAATAATTGATGGGATGCAATTATTATTTGATTATTTCGTTCTACAAGAAGGGGATATGGCGGAATCGGTAGACGCTACGGACTTAAATTTTTTGAGCCTTGGTATGGAAACTTACCAAGTGATAGCATCCAAATCCAGGGAACCCTGGGATATTTTGAATGGGCAATCCTGAGCCAAATCCGATTTCTAGAGACAATAGTTTCCTTTCCGAGAAAGGGATAGGTGCAGAGACTCAACGGAAGCTATTCTAACGAATCAACATAATTTGAATTGGATACAATACATTATTTACAGAATGTCTTTTGTATTTTATTTAACGCTTGCGTTATATATCACCAATAAACAAAAAAAAACGATTAAAGCTTGAATTGTTCTAGGTTTTATTTGAAAAAGAATATGCCTAGCTTCAAATTGAAATTGAAGGATTCATGAAGTTTTCCAATTAAGAGCTTCTCTAGAAAGAGAGTTGCGTTTACTTCCATTTTTGGAAGTAATAATTGGACGAGGATAAAGATAGAGTCCAATTCTACATGTCAATGTCAACAACAATGAAAATTGGAGTAGGAGGAAAATCCGTTGGTTTTATAGATCGTGAGGGTTCAAGTCCCTCTATCCCCAGGCCTCTTTATCAAACTGGTCCTACCTTAGCTAAGAAGCATATGCGAACAAGATACTATTTTCCTATTATGGAACGTGATGTCTGCTACTTTGTGAAGAAATGTCACCAATGTCAGATACATGGAGATCTTGTACATATACCTACTTAGGAACTTCATCCACTTACATTAGCATGGCCATTATCTCAATGGGGACTCAACCTCATGGGAAAGATTCACCCTACCTATGCTAATGGTCATAAATTTATCCTTGTTGCAACTGAGTACTTTACTAAATGGATTGAAGTATTTCCAATGACCTAAATCACCAGTGAGAAAATATCCAAGTTCATCCTTAGCTACACCATATGTTGGTATGATGTTCCCCAATCCATCATCATAGATAATGGTCATTCCTTTAAAAATTAGGATGTTCGTGAATTATGTGAGAGATTCCATATCCAACATAATTTTTCCACTCCACACTACACCCATGTCAATAGTCAAGCTGAGGCATCTACTGAGACTATCCTCAAAATATTAAAGAAGATTGTTGATGATGCTAGTCCTGAGTGACACATCCAACTCAATCCTGCATTATGGGCCTATCGTACTAGCATCCACACTCCCACAGGAGCCACTCTATATTCCCTCATTTTTGGATATGAAGCCATTCTTCCCATTGAGGTTGAGTTACCATCCTTGAGAGTATCTATGCAATAGTTCATTGAGGAAGAAGCATATCGCATATCCCATTTGCATGAGCTAGAGCTATTGGAGAAGCGACAAAATGCCTTAGTCCATTTACATGCATACCAAAATCATCTTTGTTGCATCTACAATAAGAAATTTTGAGTCATGCATTTTGACATTGGTGACTTAGTCTTGAAAGAGATCTTAAGAATAATATGGAATGAGAAAAAAATGGAAAGTTTGAGCCTAATTCGTTTGATCCTTATATCATATCATCAACATATGGATCTAGTTCTTATCAACTTTATACTCTTGAAGGTTAACTATTACCTAAGCCCATCAATAGCATGAACCTTTGCAGGTACTATACTTAGCTTTTAGAGAATCCCATCAAAGGTCAAAAATACAAAAATACAAAAAAAAAAATGTCAAAAAAATCATCGCCTTGATGAAAACCTATCAAATAGGCATTTGGGTGACACCAAAAAAATAGAAAAATAAAAAAAACTAGTAAAGAAAAATAATTCATCCAATAGTGAAAACCACTTTGGTGGTGCTTTAGATAAGTACCATGGTGAAAACCTGGAAAATAGGCGCCATGTGTAGTCAGTCTTTTCTCTATCATATAATTTCATTCTATCTAGTTTCTCACTTTCACCCATCCTTCTTGCATATCATTCGTCCATAATAAATTTTTGTTATCCTTCTCATGGCCTGAGAACCATTGACATTTATCATCCATCACCTTTCATATCCACCCATAATACATTGTCATCCATCAACCTCTTCACCCATAATAAGTTGGTCCTATACTTGACTGGGGTAAATTCCTTGGCTTATGTCTTTATGGGATCCCAAACATGGTATCAACTTAAAAAAAATCAAAATCCAAAAAAAATGAAAAAATATCAAAATCCAAAAAAAAAAAGAAAACATCAAAAACTCCCAAAATAGAGTCAGAGTCTATGTCAATCCAAGTGGTCGAACTACGATGTCTATGTGCATGTTATGTAGGAAAGGCCATCATTGATGAGATCCTAAGGCACTAGGTCAATCATGATTCACACCATAATAAATTATCTATGGTCAAAGTCAATTAAACTACGTTGTCTCTACACTTTACATAGGCAAGGCTATCATTGATGAGCCCTCGAGGCACTAGGTCAGTCTCGTAGGGTTTTTTGGGTCTATCTTGGTCCACCATCATTTGTCTGATAATGAATTTTCCCTTGCTAAGGTTGATACTTTGATCAAACTCAAACATATATCTAAGCCTCAACCAAATCACAAATCAACAAACTAACTATCCAACTATTCTTCAATCCAAATTGATTAATTTCCTAATCATCAATATCCATCAATTCAATGGTCTTATACAAGAAATGGTATCGTCGAAACTAGAGTTGGCGTCTTATACGACTTGCCTTATTTCTTGAAACTAGAACCCAATCCTATCATTTTTCTTATACAGGATGTGTCCTTCCTAAAAATAGACATCATAATTTGTCAATCTATCATTTTCCAAATACAAATGGCTACATGGTTGAAACCATACTTGACATCTTATACGACGCACTTCCTTTCTTGAAACCAGGTGCTATCAATCAATCAATCAATCAACCAATCAATCAATTTTGTCAATCCTATCAGCAAACAAACACTGACAAATGATCTAAATGGTTGTTGAATCTGATTGATTTATCTTTGATCATGTTACTATGTGCCTTGAGGATGTCCCAAGAAGGATTTAGAGGAGTGATGATGGATCATGACTCCATTTCTTGTGATTGTTTTTTGTGGTTTGTCTTGTAAAAAATATTGGGGCAAATTGGCTCATAGTATGCATCATGGTGTTCCTTGTTTGTGAAGTAACTATTTTCACAAAGTGATAAAATTGTACACCTTGGTAGATATGTCATATCATGGTGTTTATTATCCATTTTCTATAGTTCTAATGCCCAATGATGATAACAATGCAATCTTAATATCTATCAAGAAAAATATCAATCCCTTATCATTCGACTAACTCCACACTAACATGCATCTTCTTTGTGCATGAATTTTCTATCTCCTCACCACAATTATCCTGATGGTGTCCTGTGACACACAAAAATATCCTACATACATAATCATATTAGAAGAATCATAGGAATCATCATAAACATATTAGATCATCCATATTACATCAGAAATTATAAAAACATAGATAGAATCCGATCATAAAGAATCATATGTGCATCCATATAAGCATCACATGTCATAATCATATAGAACCATCTTGCATATAGATCGCATAAACATAAAGTAGATAATGTACATCTTTCATTCATCATGGAAATATAAATTAAGTGCATCCATCCATACATCATAACATAAAAAATCATACATAATCATAAACCATACATTATACATCCATAATGCACCATAACATCATCCCATAATAATATAAATTCATAACATCATAATCCATCATATAGAAAAATGCACATAACGAAAAACACATCATGTAGTCACCACAAAAATCATGTATCTCACATATATATCAAAAAATGGTGTCACAATACAATATCAAGATGTATCCCCAAAATGGAGCTTGCAGGCTCAATAAAAAATATGCATATCAATGTCTAATACATAAATAAAGCTAATATTTCTCCCCCTATTTGTTGATCGAGATGGTCCTAATGAGAGTAGCCTATCATGTGGTTGCAGAGATCCCAAAGCCCCATGTTCTGACCCTAGTGGCCATTGATATGGAGAAGGTCATGGTTGAGAGACACCCCCACTACTCTAGGACCGTTTGGATGATGTCCTTCCCCATGATCTGCTCATAACCTATGTGAAGTTGGGCTCTCTCTATGAGGGAGGCACCACCCTCTCATATAAATCTCTATAGTACTACTCGCCCTACTAGACCTCCAAAGCTCTTGAGCTAGATCTATAGTCAAACCACTGACTCTTCCTACCACGTCTTGATCACAACTATGTCCCTCTAAGCCCTCAATTGTAGTACCTCACTCTACAGGACCTATACTTGTGCTTGTATAGCTACAACCTAAGGATCCACTAGCCTGTCCTCTGAATCCTACTCCATCACCTCTAAGATGGGTATCTATTGCAAACCACCCTCCATGATTTCCCTCTCCCTCAACTCTACCTCCTCTCTATCCTCTATATCCTCCTCTCTCCCGACCTCCCCAACCTTGACATCCCAATGTCTAGATTTGGTTGCTAGTCCCTTTGTCCCTCTTAGAGAGGGGGGACATCTACCTTCCTTAGGGTAATTGTAATTTTTTCTCTCACCTCCTCCTCTTGATAAGGAGGCACATCTACCCTAACACCCTCCTCTTGATGAGGAGAATCCTTTGCTTGTTAATCACCAGCTGATCTCGATGCTCAAGGTGGAAACCCACCTCTATCTCTTCCCCTCCCTCCTATGTCACACCTAACTCCTCCATCTCTATCATCCTCGACCACCATCATCTCCTCACCCTCATCCTCGACTATGAAATCTAGCTCGTGGACCTCTCCCACATCTCTCTAATAGGGCAAGCTGATCTAGATCTGTCAAAGGATCGAGCATGTGATTTTCCCACCATGCATCATACTCAAGAGTGGTACCGACATTGAAAACCTCTACACTAACACCCCATTGAATAGGCCGCAATGAATCAATATCCTACTTTTATTTCACCACACTGATCATTGATCCCCATGGCTTAATATCCTAGGTGAACCTATAAAAACTTTGTAATACCAAGAAGAATTCCCTGTCACTCCTCAAACTACCGCAATACCCTCTCTAGTAGATAGCACTCAATGATATGTTGTGACTGCACTGTATTCCCAATAAGATATCATGCTTGGCAGTAATACAATAAATAATTAGCATCATTTTCCTAAGGGAAACACTCTCAATATGGCCTCTAGATAAATGCACCAAGAATTTCAATAGTATGCCGCCAATATTTGACATCACCAACTCTAATTTGTGTGACTATGACACCATATATGTAAACATAAGGAAGTCCTACTACAAGTTGTCTCTGAACAAGAGGCTAAAACACAATAATATGCTCCCAAGCCTAGACCATAAGTAGCGTAGTGCTACAACTGATAAAATGTGTCCCTTTATAAGCAACATCATGAAGCTGTAAATACAACATGACAAGAAGGAATGGGCCCACACATATAGAGTCCTATGAGTCATCATCCATACTAGCGTCTCTCCCCATTTGACAGGGAATCCATGTCCTTGATGATCAGGACATAGAACACCACCAATAATGTTGTAGAGAACCATGATAAATGAAGGGAAAAATGGGATGGATCTAATGACCCAACAGTGCAGAATACATTCCCTTAACACTAATACAACAAAGGAGGAGAGCATAAATAGGTTCAAAAGCTTTATAAACTTACTTGAGAATAATACAACCAATAAAAATAGATAACATAATTGAGCATTCATAGTTGACACAAGATATACGTGGGAAAACCTTTACAGGTAAAAAACCCACCACACAAAGTCAAGACAATTGTATTACAGTGACAAAAATAGTTATGTACAATATACAGTCTTCTCTGATCAGCTCACAACAACACTTCCAGAACTCTCTCACTATTACAATGTTATCTCTAACATACAGTTCGAACAAAAAATCTATACATGCAATATTGTACTTGACTTACTTAAGTCATACGTTACATTCAATTATGTCAACCAAGTGCCAAACATCAAGTTCATGAATCTATCATCCAATCGCACAATCAATCTACCCATGTCAATCTCCTTGCATTGAGCCACCCAAGCATTAACTTCTTTACCCAGATCGAGTCCTGTCTGCCACCCTGAGATGACTTGCAATAACTATTGTTATGACTTTGGCCTTTATCCAATTATCACATTGACATTGAGCCACATGTCCTTCCTTCATTTGTCATCACTCATGACTTTCTGGTCCAACCGGTCAAGCTCGGCTGACCGAGCTCCGAGCTCATCCGAGCTCATACCGTGTTACCGCAGCCCTATAGAGTTTGACTTGCGGTATGGCGATGAGCTCGACTGAGCTCACCCCAAGTCATCACTGAGCTCTACCCTCGACCCTACCGCGCTACCACAACCCTAACAAGGTCTAACCGCAGTATGATGGTAGCCATCTTGGCTGACCGTTGGCGGTCTTACCGTGGTCACCACAGTCAGTCACTTGACTTTCACGGTGTGGTGGTAACCACTAGCCAGGCCACTGGCGGTCTTACTATGGCCACCATGGTCAGACACTTGACTATCTGCGGTGTGGTGGTAATTGCCAGACAGGCTGTTGGCAGTCTTACCACGACCACTGTGGTTTTTCACTTGACTATCCGCAGTGCAACGGTAACTGCCAGAACCAACCACAAGTGGTCTCACTATGCTACCGCAGTGAGTGGACCCATCGCATGCGGTATGGCAGTAACTGCCAGGACATTCATGGTGGTACCATCAAAGCCAAACTTAGCTGCTGCGGTAAAGCAGTAAAGGCATAAATGAAATAATTTAATGCCAAGTCATGAAAGTTGGGGCTTCAAGCTGGAAGTTGAGACACATTTTCTCAACAAGCTCCCTCTTGGTGAACACTTCCAGCTTCCCCAATGGCTTCAAAAAGTTACTGCCTATCATAGGCCCCAAGGCCCATCGATTTTGTGCACCATCTGAACTTGTCTATGCTAACCGGCTTCGTTAAAGCATCTGCAACATTTTTCAAGGTGTCGACCTTTTCCAGATTTACCTTCCCATCTTCAACCATCTCCCTCATGAAGTGATATTGCACATCAATGTGCTTGGTCCTGGCATGAAAGGTTGGATTCTTTTCCAAACAAATGGCACTCTGACTATCACAGCAAATTGAAATCTGCCCAACATTAAATCCAATGTCTGAAGGTTTAACCAAACAACCTCTTTACAAGCGTGAGTTGCAGCCATGTACTTTTCCTTTGTCGTGGATAAAGCAACTATACCCTGTTGCTTGCTCATCTAACTGATTTTTCCACCCATAAAAGTGTATCCAATGGTGGATCACCTGCTGTCAATGTCCCCTGCCCAATCTAAATTAACATACCCATGAATGTTGAGATTCCTCTATGATGCAACCAAATTGCCATGGTAACACAATGCATAATCTGAAGTCCCCTTCAAATACCTAAATACTCTCTTCACCGCATTCCAATGTGATCTTCTTGTATTTTCCATAAAACAACTTAGAAATCCCACTACTTGGGCAATGTCTGGTCTTGTACAAACCATAGCATACATCAAACTATCAACAACACTTGCATAAGGCACACTGGTCATTTCCTCCATCTCAGTAGAAGACTTTGGACAGTCTTCAACAGATAGCTTAGTTCCATGCATGATTGGAACAACAAGCTGCTTGCAATCATCCATGTTAAACCTCTCCAGAACTGTCTTCACATACTTACTTTGACTGACCCAAAGCTTTCTGCTTGTTCTGTCCTTGGTAATCTCCATTCCAAGAATTTACCTTGCTACACCAAGATCTTTCATTTCAAACTTTAATGAC
This sequence comes from Sequoiadendron giganteum, assembly GCA_007115665.2. Classification (NCBI taxonomy): domain Eukaryota; kingdom Viridiplantae; phylum Streptophyta; class Pinopsida; order Cupressales; family Cupressaceae; genus Sequoiadendron; species Sequoiadendron giganteum. The sequence continues at coordinate 273,450,781 of CM021103.1, read as the reverse complement.
AACTAAGATTTAAGATCATAAATCATAGTCTTGCTATTTCCAATGAATAACATGTCATCCACATATAGGGTAATAACAAGCACACGATCATTCTTAGATTTATAATAAATGCAATGATCAAATTTTGATCTCAAAAATCCAATTGACAACACAAACCTGTCAAATTTCTGGTACCATATTCTAGGAGATTATTTTAAACCATAGAGAGATTTATTCAACTTACAAACCAGATTTTGTTTACCTCTTTCAACAAAATGCTCAGGCTGGGACATGTAGATTTCTTCTTCCAGCTCACCATGGAGAAACGTTGTCTTCACATCCATCTGCTCAATTTCAAAATCATACATAGTTGCTAATGACAATAAAAATTTGATGGATGTCAGCTTTGCTACAGGGGAAAAAATCTCTCTATAATCAATTCCCTCAATTTGAGAAAATCCCTTTGCAACCAACCTTGCCTTATACTTCTCAACACTAACATCAAGGCTTGTTTTATTTTTGAATATCCACTTATAGCCAACAGGCTTTCACCCTTTAGGCAGTGGTACCAAATTCCAGGTTTCATTATTTTTCAATGAATCCATCTCTTCATTCATGGCATCCAACCAAGAATTTGAATCATCCATGCTGATTGCTTCTTTAACAGTCCTAGGTTCATCAGTGTTGGTAATTAAAGCATAGGCACAATTTGAATCTAACATAGAGAAACCATACCTTTCAGGTTTCCTTTTCTCTCGTGTAGATCTTCTTACAAGCTGAGGTTGTTCTTCATCATCAATTTTTCTAGGTTTGCTTGAGCTCTCCTCAGTCTCAAGTACACCATACAATTCTTCACTTTCTGGAGTTAAGGGAATCTCAACTGCATCCTTCTTCTTGTCACTCTGATCTGTCTCAAGTCGTTGATCACTTACTAAAGGTTTTAGCTCATGAAATATCATGCTCCTACTATACAAAACCTTCTCAATAGCAGGGTTCCAAAGATTGTATCTTTTCACACCAACTCCATAGCCGATGACAATACATTTGACAACCTTGTTATCCAATTTAGATCTCTTTTCATTTGGCACATAAAAATATGCCTCACAGCTAGACACACGGACATGCCTCAGAGAGGGCTTCTTACCAGACCATGCTTCCAAAGGTGTCTTGTCACCAAGAGTAGAGCAAGGAGATCTATTTATTAGATAACATGTTGTAGCCATAGCCTCAGCCCAGAACTTCTGCTCCAAACCAACACCACTCAACATACTCCTTGCCTTTTCCATTAGCATCCTGTTCAACCTTTTAGAAACTCCATTTTGTTGTAGAGTGTAAGGCATTGTCTTATGCCTTTTAATTCCATGATCAGTGCAATACCTTTCGAAATCTGCAGAACAAAATTCACCGCCATTGTCTATTCTCAAACATTTGATTTACCTTCCAATTTGATTCTCTACCAAAGATTTAAATTCTTTAAACCGACTGAACACTTCTGATTTACTTGTAAGAAAGTATACAGATGCCCTTCTCAAATAGTCATCAATAAAGGAAATATAGTATCTAGACTTTAATAACGAAGGAACATTAACTGGACCAAACACATCAGAATGAACATAATCCTGTATACCATAAGATTTATGAGGACTAGAATAAAATGAAACACGGTGTTGTTTTCCATAGATACAATTTTCACAAAAGTCGAACTCAAGGTTACAATCATCAAGCCCTTTACAAGATTTTTATTCTTGAAGGTTTTTAAACCTTTCTCACCAATGTGACCAAGTCTATGATGCCATAACATAGTCTTCTCTACTGGGAATTTTACCTCCATAGCATTTGCAACCAAAGAAGTGTCTTCATCTTTCTTTATAGGTGCAACATTGATTGAATTTATAGAGGCACTATTGCAAAGAATAGGTCATGCATCCAGCTTGTACAAAGTGCCAGTACGAACCCCTTAGCCAGCACCATTGCACCTCTAGCCATTTTACATCCCCTACTTGAGAAAGAAAATTCTACACCAGCATCATTTAACTTACTGACACAAAGAAGATTTCGAGCTAGACCTGGTATGTGAAGTACACCACCAATACCTTTGATTCTCCCATCAGGAAACTGAATTGTGACTCTTCCTCTACCAACTATCTCCAATGTTGAATCACTTGCCAAGTATACCTTTCCACCATCATACTTCTCGTATTTAGAGAACCATTCTCTATTGGATGTCATGTGAAAATACACACCTGAGTCAACCAGCCAGACATCATTTGATGCCTAAGTTGTAAATGCTGCTACAATGAAGGCATCTATATCACTTTGAGAAGATTCATTGTTAGAGACATTCTTCTTCTTCTTCTCCTTGCAGTCCTTCTGGATATGACCAAGTTACCCACAGTTCCAACATCTCACCTTGAACTTTTTACTAGGAGACTTTGATCTCCCTGTAGATTTGGATTTCGACTTCTTTCCTTTCTCCTTTGGTCTACCTCGAGCAATAAGAGCCTCTTTGGCCATCTCAGAAGACTTCCTTCACATTTCTTCAGATAAGAGCCAAGCAACCATGTCATCCATCTTGAATGCAGTGGTTGTGCTTCCAATAACAATCACAAGATGATCCCAACTATCAGGTAATGAACACAATAGGAGCATGCAATGATCCTCCTCCTCTATCTTTACACCTTTAGATGCCAGCTGAGTAACACTCATATTAAATGAGTTCAAATGGTCTGCAACAGATGCACCTTCTTCTATCTTCAAGGAGTACAACTTCTTCTTTGGGAATAACTTATTTACCAGAGACTTTCCCTGATAAATATCACCAAGACTCTTCTATAATGAAGTGCAAGATGCTTCGCATGGACGTTTAGGAGTACAGAATCGGCTAGACTCAGTCTTGTCAAACCTCTTGCTTTTCTATCAGCAAGATCCTAAGCTTCTTTCATCGTACTTTGTGGTTTAGTTCCAGACACTGCAATCCAAAGGTCTCTATCCACAAGCAAGTCTTCTATCTTGAGTTTCCATAACTCAAAGTTACTGCCATTAAACTTCTCAATCTCTACTCTACCAGATGTACTCACCATCTCAAACAGAAACAAGTTTCAACAATGCAAGACTCCCACTAAAATAGTATTAGCACAAAAAATTGATCTTTCCTACAAGGATAACACAATTGGCCAAGCTCTGATACCACTTGAAGGGAAAAATGAGATGGATCTAATGACCCAACAATGTGGAATACATTCCCTTTACACTAATACAATAGATGAGGAGAGCATAAATAGGTTCAAAAGCTTTATAAACTTACTTGAGAAGAATACAACCAATAAAAATAGATAACATAATTGAGCATTCATAGTTGACACAAGATATACGTGGGAAAACCTTTACAGGTAAAAAAACCACCACAAAAAGTCAAGACAATTGTATTACAATAAAATAAAAGTTACATACAATATACAGTCTTCTCTAATCAGCTCATAGCAGCACTTGCAGAACTCTCTCACTGTTACAATGTTATCTCTAACATACAGTTCAAAGAAAAACTCTATACATGCAATATTGTACTCGGCTTACTTAAGTCATACGTTGCATTCAATTCAATCAACCAAGCACCGACCATCAGGTTCATGAATATGTCATCCAATCATGCAATCAATCTCCTTGCATCGAGCTACCCAAGCATTAACTTCTTTACCCAAATCAAATCCTATCCACCACCCTGAGATGACCTACAATAATTGCTATTATGACTTTGGATTTTAGCCAATTATTGCACTGACACTAAGTCACATGTCCTTCTTTCATTCGTCATTGCTCATGACTTTCTGGTCCAACCAGTCAAGCTCGACTGACTGAGCTCCAAGCTTGTTCGAGCTCATACCGTACTGCTGCAGCCCTACCGAATCGACTTGCGATATGGCGGCGAGCTCGATTGAGCTCACCCCAAGTCATCACTGAGCTCTGCTCTCCACCCTACTACACTACCACAACCTTGAAAAGGTCTAACCGTGGTATGGCAGTAGCCGTCTTGGCTGACCACTAGCGGTCTTGCCGCAGTCACCGCGGTGTGGCGGTAACCACCAGCCAAGCCCCTGGTGGTCTTACTGTGGCCACCATGGTCAGACACTTGACTGTCTACAATGTGGTGGTAATTGCTAGATAGGTTGCTGGCAGTCTTACTGTGGCCACCACGGTTAGTCACTTGACTATCCGCAGTGTAGCAGTAACCACCAGACCCAACCGCAGGCGGTCTCACTGTGCTACCATGGTGAGTGGACCCACTGCTTGTGGTATGGTGGTAACTGCTAGGATAGTCATGGTGGTAACCACCAGGACAGTCATGGCGGTATCGCCAAAGCTAGACTTAGCCACTGCGGTAAAGCGGTAAAGGTAGAAATGAAACAATTTAATGTCGAGTCATGAAAGTTGGGGCTTCGAGCTGGAAGTTGAGACACATTTTCTCAACAATAAACCTCTCATATCTCTCAGCCAACACATCCCACCAGATCTCATACTCCTCAACCTTGAGCTCTGCAATATCCTTGTGCTCAAAATATTTTTGAATGGTAGAAAACCCATGGCCAAGATCATAGTATACATAGTCTACTCAAATAGGAAGCCTCAAAATCTTCCATACATCCTCAAGGGTCACAGTGGCCTCTCCTATGGATAAGTGAAAGGAGTTGATCTCTGAGTGCCACCTCTCAACCAAAGTAGTCAACAATCCCACATTATCCCTAATCACGAATATGAAGGTAACATAGTATAAGTTGAGGGCATGCAACTGATCCCCCTCCTCATCGATCAACCAATCATGTAGTCCAAAGGTGGATGGTCAACTCTCTTGGGTGTAGATGGGATCGAACCTCACCTATGATCACAAGAAAACACATTATATCAATTAAAAAGTCTAAGAAAACCTATTCAACCTTAATCATGGAAACTTTTTTTCCAAAACTTGGGCAAAAATCTAAACAGTCAAATGCATCACATTATCTAACACATGCGACTCACTAGTCAAATGTGTCGCACAAGCCCACACATGCGAGCTTCTAATCAATTGTGGCCTACAAACTAATGTTTGCATTGCATAAATTCACATGTGTCGCACAATCCCTCAAATGTGGTTCACAACACCAAATGCATCATTTCCACCCACAATTGCATCACATGAAACACATGCATCACATGTACTAAGTGCGATTCCACTACATATGGTCAACTCTAAAAATTTGTAGATGTGCCACATCAAGAAAATATGGTGAACTGACCCACTTTTCGGTGATCATATAATAGTTGTGGAGCATGAAGTGCACTGCATCTATTTGCTCATTTTTTAGCCCTAAAATCTACCAAAAAATGATAAAATCGTGAGGAAAGAAAGGGGTACATATTGGCAACCCTAAGCCCTCTCGTCATTTGAAGGTCCAAACCTTGAATCCCCAATGTGAGGTGTGTGGTATAGGAGACATTTTGGCAATAGCTTTACAATAAAATCTCACTTAGAACTCACTATTCACTCAAATTAAAATGGACAAATGACCATTTTTACCACCCAAAATTCTATTTATACCCCCTTAGGGTGGGATTTTTCACCCTCCCTTTTTATTGGGTGCATCAAATTCTGAGTTCAAACCCTATTGCGAACATTCTAGAGGTCCAAAAACTGACATTTTTTTGTAAGCACATTAAATTTTCTTTTTGGAACAATTTCTCATTTTTTTTGAAATTTTGTCAAAATTTGAAAAAAATTCGAGGGGGCATAGGTCTATCCTATCTTCACTAGGGCATGTTGAGGCATATTCTAAGTGGAATTTTCTTGTTTATTCTTTGATACAACATTCAGATGACTTCACATTATATCAAAGAGGGGCAAAATGTAGACACTGGAAAATGTCCTAAGACTGTGAACGCCATTTTTCTCCTCAATTTCCCTTCTTCCCTTCATAATTGAATAATTTTAATTATTTGATTATTTTCTAAGGGAATTTTCTTCTATTAATTAAATAATTTCAATTATTTAATTAATTCATTTCCCTTCTTTATTCTTGTTTTGATTAATTAAATAAATTAATATTTAATTGAGTTGCTAACATCATTTTCTCTCTATAATTAAATAAATTCCTATTTATTTAATTATTCATCCTTCATTTCTTTCTTCTATAGTTAAATAATTATTTTAATTATTGAACTATTCTTTTAACGTTTTCTCTCTATTATTAGATAATTGATTTAATTATTTAATTATTTATCTTTTCCTCCACTTTTAATTAAATGGTTGCTTTTAATTATTTTAATTAAAAAACCCCTTTTCCATCTACAAATAATCAATTTGATTATTTAATTTGATACATTTCCCTCCAACTTCTCTTTTAAATCTCAACCATTGATCATGCCATGCTCCTCTTCTAATCTTGACCGTCCATCCTTAACAAACCATATTTTGGCCCTAATCCTATCTCTTCACTATGAAAACAAAATCTTCTATTGATCCACACATCATATTGGCTTTTGATCTTTGACTGTCCATTCCAATGGATTTTCTATAAAAGAGAGTTGTCTCCTTCATTCCAACCTGACAACCACGATCTCCGATATTTTTTCTATCACTGTCACTTAGCTCACACTTGCATACAACAAAAGGGAGGAGATACAAGGAAGATGATTCAACCATAGCATGGGAAGTTTGGTATTATTGTTTGTGCTTTGTCTTCCTATTGTTATTTGTGCTTCCTTGTTTGATTTGGGTCTCTTAGGCTTGTATTTTAGGTAGTTGTGGTTGCTATTATTGATTCTTTCCTTTTGCACTTGATTTTTACCCTATCCTAAAGTAAACAATATCAATTTAAAGATGATAAGGATATCTCAAGTTTTTGTAAAAATGGGATTAATGTGTAGTTAAGAACTATTGAGCTCACTCAACATATTGAGTCATATTAGCATAGCATGTTTCAAGGATTTTTTATTTGATTATAAATCTTATATTTAATAAGAATCATTTTATGTAGTAATATAAATATTTATGTTTATGTTTTGTTTGATAGTTTTTTTTTTGTTACTTATTTTTAAGATTTTTATAGGTAATGTTAATTTAAGATATTTTTAATTATTTTATAAGAAAGAAGTAGTAGAATTGTTTTTGGATTTGTTATCATTGATGATTTTTTTAAGATTATTCAATAATGACATAAAAAGTATTATCCATAATGACTAATTTATATTTTTTATTTTAAGGTATGCATCTTTCCAATAACACTCTAATTTTTTCAAGGTACATTATGTAGTACACCATGTTAAAAATACTTTATTCTTAAAGTTTAAAATAAATCATACACTTGTTTATCTTTTGTGTCATGTACATTTCTAGATTGCATTGAGTCAGTGATTGAATGTTTAATGTTTTCTAATTATTACAAATTTTTAAATATAATTGCAATGTGTTGTGTACAATACAAATATTATATAGATAAAGAGTGAAAAATAAATATGATTAAAATTAATGGGAAAATGATTTAATTAAAGCTATGAATTGAAAAGAAGGATTTTGGAAGGGTCCCACCCTTTTACAAAGACCAATACACATATATCAAACACACCATTATATTGACATGAAACAATAGCAAGGAAGACACAACATAAATCTAATCATACAACACTAAGCCAACAAGAACCCACCTAAAATGTTACAAAACTAGGATTAATATAATAGTGAATCCCAACATAGAAAACTTGAAGTAACTGTAAAGATAGTAGTGCATAGGCAATGGAACAAAATCAAATGTCACAAAATGAGAAACACCGTAGAAAGAAATTGAATAGTACCAATTACCAGGAAGGAGACTAGTTAGGTGACTTAACCCATATAGTTGAAGATATCTCAAAATAATTGTCATAGTTCTACCCATTGAGTTGCTGAAGAGAGATCTAAATAATTGTCATAGTTCTCTACCCATTGAGTTTCTAAAGAGATCTCTAAATAATTTTCATAGTTCTACCCACCGAGTTGCTAAAGAAATCTCTAAGTGATTTTCATAGTTCTACCTACTAAGTTGTTGAGCTAGCTGTTTGAACTATGTTTTATGACAACCAAACCCAACTTGATAGATTTCAATGGCTCACATGAGTATCTCATGCTTGAGTGAATAAGATCTATACCTTTCACATCTATTTTTTCTTTAGGGGGAAGGTGATGTAGTCCACAAAGGGTATGAAGAAGGTGAAGTAGTCTACAAATGGTAGGAAGTCGCCCTACTATCCCCATAACCAACCCCCTCCCCTTTAGCCTCCTTCATACCCTTCTCTCAAATAGGAATCAAAGGAGAAGCCCCATTGACTAAATTTGAGGAAGGTGATTCATCATTAAGTTGAGAAGTACTAAGCTCCTTTATGTTGGATTGTGGAGCCTGATCATGCTCTAGGTTAATATTTTAGCGAGTTTTGTAGTCGTCATTTGCCCCCAAATTAATTAATGAGGGAGTGTAGGGGGTAGAACCCCTCTTGCAGGGTCTAGGGGGACCACCCTTGGCAAGGGTCTAAGGGTGAAGCCCATGATGGGGTTTTGGAGGAAATTCCCACAATGGGGGTTTTTAGGGGAAACACCCCCAATTGGAGGCTTAAGGCTAGTGCCCCAAAGGAAAAAAAATCTTGATTTCTAATAAAGGACTTTATAAATAATTTGGTTAAAATTTTTATTTGTAATTGCCTAGAAATGTTAATAGTTTCTTGTTTTAGAGGTGAAGAGTTACAATGTAAAGTTTTAACAACACACAAAAATATGCGAATGAAAATTACAAGTCATGTGGTTTGGAAAGAACACACAAAAATGTGTAGGATTTGAGCTCAATTTTATGTAGTGAGCACACAACAACAGGTAGTATTGTGTGTAGACATATCATGTAAGACTTTTTATGTGTGCATGCAACTATGATATTGCTACAAGTTAATGTAATATTGTTCTCTATGTTTTTGTTATAAATTAATAAATTTGGTTTGTTGTTTGTGGACATAGCCCACAATGGGTGCACCACGTTAATTTTTTTATGTTTATTTAATTCATTTTTATCATTAATTTTTTTATCTGCATTGGTTAATTGATTAATTTATTGCTTCATCCTACCTAAAAATCCTAACACTTTACTCATTTCCTCCTTCAACCCTTTTGCATCCCCCTATTTTCCATGCAAGTAGTTTTCAAGTGGAAATACATAGGACACATTTAAAAAATATTTGAGACCTCTTCATACTCAATTATTTACTCCCAAACATCATACTTAGAATAACATAAATAAAGATCACAACTTCTAGTCAATATCAACATGTAGACACTAAAAATTGTCCTAGGCTTGCGATTTTATTAAATCCCCTTTTATACTTAATAATTAAATAATTTTAATTATTTGGTTATCATCTAATGTCATTAACCTCCTATTAATTAAATAATTATAATTATTTACTTAAGTCATTTCCATCATTCTATTTTATCTTTTGATTAATTAAATTTTATTTAATTATGTCACTAATGTTCATGTCTCCTATAATTAAATACATCTAATTTATTTAATTATTACTATCTTGTCTACCATAATTAAATAATTAATCCCAATTTTTTAATTATTCACTTATCTTTTTCCTCCACAATTGAGTAAATATTATTCATTTAAATGAATTTCTAAATTGACTTTCCCTCCCACCTCTTTGAATTAAATTACTATTTAATTCAAAAAATAAATTTGCATTTTTGCCTCTATAATTAAATAATGTTTCTATTATTTAATTATTTACTTTCCCATTAAAACTAAGCGATTTTATTAGTTCCTCTCTTAGTCTCATTCTTATCCCCTCCTATCATAATCAATCTCAACCTTTGATTAATCCTTTTCAATATCGACCATTCATTCAAATCTGGCTCTTCTATAAAAGACACCTTTCATAGTCATTTTGGTATCCAATTTATGCAACTAAATACTATTGAGACAAATAATTCAATATTTTTCTTGTCACTTAGGCTACATTTGCACATGAATGTGAGGGAATTGATCAATCAAAGCAAAATGGAGAAGGGTAATAGAGGTGAATCAATGGAGGCTTGAGACTTTGGTAATATGGTTTTACTCTTTTATGTTTTATGTTTCCTTTGTTCTCTATTACTTGATTAGGATTATTAGGATTATTTTTTAATGATTTATTATCACTAATCTTGATTTTATAATCTTGATTACAATGGTGAACTTGACGTGAAGAATGCATTTTGTAGATTTTCGTATAGGATTTTTAGTTTTGCAGCTAACAGGTACAAAATGATGCAACTATTTTTTACAGTGAACCACAATCGTGACTTACAATGACGCAACTATTTTAGACTAGGGAATCTTTTGATTTTGATTGATTTCTCAAGTTTTTTGTGCATTTTATGTTTTTTAGTTTTGGATTTCATGGTCTAACCCTTTAATCATATCATAATTTTCTCTCGTTTTCTCAGATTTGGTTGGATTTCTCATGTTTTGCAGGTCTAGGGATGGTTCACTGCAAGTGTTAGGGCTTCAATGCAACTGTCAAATATTTCACGACCTTTGAACGACACAATCTCTTTCCCAAATAATGCATTCGCTATACCGAACGACACAACTAAGAAGCCACAACTATGACTTATAGAGTCACAACTGCCTGTTTGCTTTGAATTGCCGGTTTTATTTGTATTTTTAATTTCAGTCTTTTGTGTTCAATAGAGTAGGGGTTTTTTGTGCTACTTATGTTTTCCTTGCAGCATGTGGCATAGATCTGGGAAGGAGTTCTAAAATTGTTTATTTCAAAACAAAACTGTTTCTTTTGAAACAAAACTGTTTCTTTTGAAACAAAACTGTTTCTTTTGAAACAAAACTGTTTCTTTTGAAACAAAACTGTTTCTTTTGAAACAAAATCATTTCTTTTGAAACAAAACCATTTCTTTTGAAAAAAACGGTTTCTTTTGAAAAAAAACAGTTTCTTTTGAAACAAACTTTTTTGGCCCTATCTTTGATTGCTTAGTTTAGAATTATCTTTCTTGTTACAAATCTTCACTCATATGGATAAAATGAATAACAAACTGCATATATCACTCATATGGATAAAATAAATAATAAACTGCATATGTCACTCATATGGATAAAATGAACAACAATATGCATCATACACTCATTCAAGCTTAAAATTTATGAAAAAATACATATATTACTGATTGGATTTAAAAGGAATCTGCATCATACATTGATATAGGCTAAAAAGAACCAACAATTTGCATTAGTGTGTTTGTTCACATTTCAACTTGGAGATAAAAAGAATCAATGCCTTGTTGTCTTGTGATTGTGTCTTTGTTATGGGGTGTGTATGCTCATCCCTCACGCCTAGTGTGACCTTGGGAATCAAAAATACCTCTTAGCATTAACACCCTCACACCAAACATTTGTTTTTGAGGCTAAAATGAACACCATGCTAGTGTAAGGAAAACACATTATGCTCTCTCCTCGCACCTAGTGTGATCTTGGAGATTCCCAAGAATTGTGTTTGGCTTGTTGTTGTTTACCCTTAGAGGGGCCTACCTAAGAGACACATCCGTACGAAGAACTCGAAGGAATATCGAACTGGATTTTCCCTCGGGCCAGTATATAAATGGATAACAAGACTAAATTGTCAAGTCCTCATGGTATGTAGGACTTAGCCGTATAGTCTCATTCAGAATGGGGTACTATCATAAAATTTATAAGAGCCCCTAGTAGGAGTGATGAAAGCCTTAAGTGGCTTGTTGGATGCTCACAAGGTGTCATGTCCCTGAACAATGACTAAGAACCAAATTAGTTAGAAGCCAACCTTTTACTTGAGTTTTGGCGATATTCTTAGTGCATGGGTGTAGCATCACCACCATAAGACTTTTACGCCCAACATTTTTCTCCCTTTAGTGAGATGGAAATCCTTGGCTTGCATAATTTACTTGCCTTTTGGGCTTGTGAATTTCCATAGAGAGGGTGGTTTGTGACATCCTTTCATTGCAGGATGCCCCTACCCATCCATTGTCATAGACAAGAGATGATACATAACCCAAAAGGGTTCCCCTCCCTTGTGTCAAAGGAGATTCCTAGAGTGGGTCTAAGAGTGTCACCATTGGCCATTTCCTTTAGGGATAGACAAGTATTTTCTATGCATGATATTTTATTTGATATGTGCTATACCAGTGGAAATTTGAGGTGACTACCCTTAAGAACACACACATTGAGAACATACTTTGGACATTTTTAGACCAACCTTAAGTGTTTTTAGGCTGTATTCAAATTGTTTTCCTTGTTTGCTATCAAAAATTTCAAATCAAATAGTACAAGAACCCCTTCAAAATTGTCAAAACTCAAGTTTATCCTTAGTTAACCGTAACTACAAAAAAATGTAAACCACAATTGATAAGTTTTGAACTACAGCTGGCTTTCATTCACCACAACTGATATTTTGAACCACAATTGATAGGTTCTGAACCACATCTGATAAACAAAGCCACAACTGAACCATAAAATTATGCAATTGCCTGTTTACAAATTTTTTAGGGAAAACTTGTTGATTCCATTTTTTGATAAATTCCTAAAAGTGATTAACTTTTAGACCATAGACTTTATGAATTCATTTTTTCCATTTCATCACATCCATTTAGCTTACCATCACATTTTAGGTTGTCTTTAGGGTATCCTCCTTGCATTTCTTAGACAAATTTTAGACCATTACCAGATTACCTTCCTTATTTTAGATATCCATCATTACGTTGCATACACCTTTTTGAATACATTTGAATAGGAAAACTTACCATATCTTGGCATAGGCCCCTTGTCACAAAGAAACATTGTCATTGACCTTGTCATTTTACATACTACTCCTTGTCATTTTGGTGTAACCTTTAAACTCATCAGTCTAGTTTAAAGCTCACCTTGTCAAAATTTATCATTTTTTATTTACTCCTTAAGGTAATTGATAATCTTATTTACAAACATTGGACTATCCTAGTTTGGCTAGTAGCTCTTTTCCTAGTCTCACAAAAGGTCCCGAGTCATAATTTTAGCTACCCATACCATAATAATCTCATTTAGGCATACCATTACACACTTTACACTATTGCATCATACCTTAGATTTTGGACATAGTGACATCATCATCTTTCAAATCTTGCCTATTGTCACCTTGTGCCTTAATCTTGGTCATTAGAATCATTACATGCCCTAGATTGTTTTTATAGTGACATTTTCATATCCTAATATTGTTATTGTCACTTTCAATATTAAATCTTGGAAATTATCATTATTAGGCATGCTTATACCCAAAAAATACAAAAACATAACTTAGGTTGCATACCTTAGGCTTAAGTCACCCCTTTTGCATTGTCATACCTTGGATACCTTGCCACTTTCAAGTCTTTTATGGTTGAGACAAGGTCACAAAATAGAATAAAGGAAATGGATTTCTTCCACAAAAATAATGATAATGACCTTTACAATCAAACAAGCAACATGAACTTTGGCTCTTGAACAAACCAGCTAAGTCAAACACTCCATTCGACAATTACAACACCTATAACAATCCTCTCTTGGAGGATCAACTAGAGGTAGCTTCCCAATCCCCCAATGTGGAAAAATTTGTGGATGACATGGTAGCTTTAGACCCTCAGAGGTATTTAGCTAAAATCTTACATAGTGGATAAAAAATACACCCTAGCTTTGATGTAAATATACTTCGACAAGAATCATCACCAAATAAACAAAGCCAAGGATAATACATGTTAACCTCTAGTGGTTTCACAATCCCACAATTAAATGTTTCTATTCCACAAGGGGGTCCAACTCCCTCTTCCACTACAATACATACATCTTTATTTGGCACAAAATCCATGGTGTAATCCATGTCAAAACCTTTTTGCTCATACCTCTAATCCATTTAGTGCCATGAACACTACATCATCAAATCCATTTGGAATTTCTAGTACCATTAACGTCATGCCAAACCCATTTGGAACATCTAGTGCCATGAACACTACATCATTCAATCCCTTTGGTAAAAATAAGAGGACTATAATTCATACTCATGGGACCAACATCAACACCAATACTAGCCAAGGTCTTAACACAAGTATCCCACAAACAAATGCTCAAAGATCCTTCCAATTCAACACCCAATATACACAAGGTCAAAATACTTCCAATCCTTTACAAATGCAATTCAACACCTCACACCTTCCAAATCACACTACTCACATCCCTCAAATTCAAATTCCAAACTCAACTTACATTCCAAATATTCAAAACCAAATATCATCCTTCACTCATAACATCCCAACTCTAAACAACACTAATTGATCCCTTCAACACAGTAGATTAAAAAATAAAAACATTGGGCCTTACCAAATGTAGTATCAAATGTCATGGACACAAAACCTACACCATATGATTTCCTAGCCACTCAAATACTAGCCTTGCAAAATAAAGTAGAAACCATGACATTTTCAAAAAAGAAGATGTACTCTACCCAAGACTTATGTCCATAACCATTTGATAGGACATTGTACATGCCTCCTCTTCCTCCTCATTGTGTCATGTCGATGTTACCCAAATATAGAGGAAAATTACATCCCATTAATGATGTGAGATAATTTCACATGACCTTGATCGATATAGCTTCTAAAAAGATATACCTAATGAGACTAGTTCCTAGAAGTCTTGCAAGACAAGCCCTAAAATGGTTTGCCCATCTGTTGACTAACATTTTAACATGGGATGAACTAGCTGACAATTTTATCACCCACTTCACCTTCAACATTGAAAATTAAATCAATATTTATAATTTATGTCACACTAAACAAGAAGAGGGTGAATATTTCATAATGTTCTTCTAGATAGATGGAGGAGCTTAGCTAGCCTCTATCCTATTGGCATTCCCAAAAAATAAAATATTGTCATGATTGTGGAGAATCTGATCACGGACTTGAAGTATGCACTACAAACTCATTTTTTCTCAAAAAAATTAGACCTTTTAGAAAAAGGAACCATCCTTGAGAAATATCTCATTACAAAAGGAGAAATTAAAACGTATAACACCCAAAATGCCCAATGCACATCAAATGATAAGAACAAATATTGTGCTCGAAACAAAATGTCACTAATGATAGAGTTATTGATGCAAAGACAATCCACACTAGTCCTACACTTATACTCAAATAACCTAACACGCTAAGCAACCCACCACAACAAATGGAAAATTCCCTTCATAACACACAAGGACAAAGACCTCAGAGATAATTCTCTACCAGACACAGATACACTCCCTTAGGGGAACCTATTGAGTCTGTCTTTAAACAAAGCTTTAGTATAAGGTTATTACACTTCTTGATGCAAAACCATATGAACCAAGGTAATTCAAACCTTCATGGTGGGATGATAACGCCTTTTGTGACTATCATCAAATTAAAGGACACCCAACTTTGCAATATAGAGAATTGAAAAAAATCATCCAAGACCTCATTGAAATGACAGTATAGAGATTGATGGACAACAACAAACTTCCAATAGTGGTCATAAGGTCTTCACAGATCCATTAGATGACCATGGAAAATTAAAGGCCTCCAATTCAGGTAATAAGACAAATAATTCTGCCAATTACACTAATACCAAATATGATTACACTACCATCAATCACATTCATGTTGTTGACAATTATGCCAATACTATTACTATCAATAAACTACTTGAATGTACCATCAATACCTTTCAAACCAAGGTGACTGTACAAGGTGCTCCCCAAAAACAACAACCAAAGTCTCAATACAATCTACTTGATAATTTGGGGAGGACACCTGCACAAATCTCTATCCTTGAGTTGTTGCACATATCACTCGAGCATCGAGCCATTCTTGACAAAGCCTTGTAGGACACTACCATACCACTGACCTCGATGTCAATTGCTTCAAGGAAATGGTGGGATACTTAGATAATACATACAGTGTCACCTTTTCTGACCAAGATTATTCAATCTAGAAGTCTAGTCACCATGACCCCTTACACCTTGAAGTCTTTGTCCATAAACACAAAGTTAGATGAGTCCTAATAGACGGTGGAGCGAGATTGAGTATTTGCACCCCAAAATTGGTTAAGGCATTGAAACTTTCCAAAGAATGTGTAGACATGACCAAGAATATTTCCATTAAAGCCTATGATGATGAAGAATGCTCTTCTAAGGGTGTTATAAATATGCCAATCAGAGTTAGACCTGAACAATGGATACCATATTCTAAGTTTTGGACCTAGATATTCCATATAACCTCCTTCTTGGTTGAACATGGATACATGCCATGAAGTCTGTACCTTCTACCTACCACCCGTGCCTCAAATTACCATACAATGGAACTAAAATTACAAAAGGTAGTGACCCTGACCCATTTCAATCTTGCAGTAACCTAAGAGGGATCACTGAACAAAAAGTGATCATCAACTAGGAGGCCTCACTATCTTCTTCATCTCACTACATTGACCCTTCCACCCTATCCAAAGCAGAAGAAGATGTGACCTCCCAGATTTACAAAAAAGACAGTGAAGAAGCTCCTCCACCTACACAAATACCCACTGAGTAGTATGGAAAGGGTTTTAAGATCATGCAAGAAATAGGCTATGACAAACACGGTGGACTCAGATTGAAAAAAAGTGGGATGAATGAACTTGTGTTAGTCTCTAAATGACCAAAAGGCTTGGGGAAAGGGTTTATACCAATCAAGATTGACGCTCCTAGTACCAAGGTACTTTTAACCGAGGAAGTAAGTGCTTCTGAGAATATCAAGACATTTTTGACACTAGAAACCCCCAAGCCATCTAAAATATGTGATGATGACTATATTGAAACCAACTCTAATGAATATGAATGGGACTCTCTTGTCTCTAAAGAATACGATATAGCTAAGATGCTGGTCGGACTTGACTTATCCGATACCATTACCCAAGACCCTTATGGTATAATTATATTTACCTTTTCCTCTTTAAACCTTGACACTACTGATGATGGCATGCCCTCGGTCTACCCCCAACTAATCGATTGGGACCAATAAGGACCACCCATCTTAGACATATTTGAGAATGATGAAGCCATTGTTGAGTTCATGGGAATGTGAGAAGGAATTTCTTGTGGAGATCACAAAGCTATATTTACCATTGACTTGGATCACATGACCTAATTTGGGGAGTCTATCGACCCCTCTAGTCACAAAACTAAAAACAATATAAAAAATGATGAGTGTCTAAGTGAAAACTGCAAGGCACATTTAAACCAAGAAAAAGTTAAAAGAAAGGATGTATTCAAAGGAAAAAACCTCTCTGAGGTACCCAAGGATGGAGGGTTGGAAATTCTTCCCATTAGCCAAGAAAAGTCACCAATTCTTATCAAATAGTTTATGGAATTCAACATTAGCATAAATGAAACACCCAAGGTCATCCACTTTTCAACACCATTGATAGAATTAAAGCAACCGAAGTTTCAATTTTTCTTTGCAGAATGAGAGGTTAATTTTGCTTGGTCCTATGCTGACATGGCTAGGCTATATCCTAAATTAGTGTTGCACCATTTTCCACTATTTTATGATGCCAAGCCTGTTAAACAAAAGCTCATAAAGATGCACCCATAGATTGATTTATTAGTCAAGACTGAGTTGAAAATCTTTATTAGACATTGGCTTTATCCGGTCAATTGACTAGTAGAATGGATATCTAACCTTAGTGATGAAAGCAATGGGTGGGATTTGTATTTGTACAGACTTTTAAGATTTTAAAGCTTATCTGAAGGATGACTTTCCCCTTTCAAATATTGACATAGTTGTGGACTTGATAGATGGCTACAAGATGTTGTCCCTCATGGATGGATTCTTGGGGTATAACCAAATCATAATAGCTCTCAAAGATAAACATTAGATGACCTTTACATGTCCATGGGGAACTTATTATTGGAATTCCATGCCTCTTTTATTGAAAAATGCAGGGGCCACATACCAACGT